>MU784349.1:0-20016 GCA_026770625.1 Nicotiana glauca
CCCGTTTCGAATATTGTCACTTTAATTGGAAAAACTCCCTCGCCCATCTTACCCCTCGGGGTGGGCGCGCCAAAAAGAGGTGTGACAATTCTTGTAACTGGAGAGTATATATCAAAATAATAAATACCTTCTCGTTGTCTATACATTTTGACCACAAGTCTTGCGTTATATTTGTCAATAGTGCCATCATCTTTCATTTTCCTCTTAAAGGTCCATTTAGAACCCAACGGTTTATTTCCAGGAGGAAGATCAACTAATTTCCATATATGGTTGTTCAATATGGATTCTATTTCACTATTGACTGCTTTTTTCCATTACAATGATTCCGAAGAAGACATAGCTTCTTTAAATGTTTGAGGCTCATCTTCCAAAAAGAAAGTCACAAAATCTGGTCCAAATGAAGTAGACATTCTTTGATGTTTACTACGTCTTGGATCCTCCTGGTGAAGTGTACTTTCTTTTGTTTCTTCCCGAGGTCGTTTAGATCCTTCACCAATCAACTCACATTCCTTTTTATACGGATATATATTTTCAAAGAACTTAGCATTATCTGATTCTATAACCATATTATTATGAATGTCGGGATTTTCAGATTTATGAACCAGAAATCGATATGCTTTACTATTAGTCGCATATCCTATGAAAACACAATCAACGGTATTCGGTCCTGTTTTTACCCTTTTGGGTTTAGGAACTTGCACTTTTGCCAAACACCCCACACTTTAAAATAATTCAAGTTGGGCTTCCTTCCTTTCCATTTTTTATATGGAATGGATTGTGTTTTTCTATGGGGTACTCGATTTAGTATTTGGCTAGTCGTAAGAACGACTTCCCCCCACAAGTTCTGTGGCAAACCAGAACTTATCAATAATGCGTTCATCATCTCCTTAATGAACGATTCTTTCTTTCTGCAATCCCATTGGATTGGGGCTTATAAGGGTCGTTGTTTGATGAATACTTCCATATTCTAAACATATTTGTTCAAAAGGAGATTCATATTCACCACCCCTATCACTTCTTACCATTTTGATTTTCTTATTAAGTTGTGTTTCAACTTTATTTTTGTATTGCTTGAATGCGTCTATTGCTTCATCTTTACTATTAAGTAAGTAACATAGCAATATCGAGTACTATCGTCAATAAAAGTTATGAAATACTTTTTTCCATCGCGAGATGGTTGTGACTTCATATCACAAATATCTGTGTGAATTAAATCTAAAGGATTTGAATTCCTTTCAACCGACTTATGAGGATGTTTAACATACTTAGATTCCACATATACTTGATATTTTAATTTGTCACATTCAAACTTAGGCAATACTTCTAAATTAATTATTTTCCGTAAGGTTGTATAATTGACATGACCCAAACGTATATGCCATAATTCATTTGACTCAAGTAAGTAAGACAAAGCTGAAATTTTATTATTACTTTCAACAAATATTACATTCAGCTTGAAAAGGCCCTCAGTGAGGTAATCTTTTCCTACAAACATTTCATTCTTACTTATTACAACGTTATCAAAAAAAACATATTTAAACCCATTCTTAACAAGAAGACCAGTAGAGACTAAATTCTTCCTAATTTCGGGAACATAAAGGGCGTTGTTCAAAGTCACTACTTTGCCGGAAGTCATTTTGAGAAATATCTTCCCACATCCTTCAATTTTGGCCTTTGAAGCATTTCCCATAGAAATCATCTCATCGGGTCCAACCGGAGCATAAGTATCAAAAGCTTCTCTAACAGCACAAACATGGCGCGTGGCTCCAAAATTAATCCACCACTCTTTAGGATTGCCCACCAAGTTGCATTCGGAAAGTATGGCACATAAGTCATCAACATCATCATATTTTTCAACCATGTTTGCTTGACCCTTCTTCTTGTCTTTCTTCGGAGCACGACACTCTGTAGATTTATATCCATTTTTTCCATAGTTGTAGCAGTTTCCACTGAACCGCTTCTTGCTTGGGTTGTATTTCGGTCGAGAAGCCTTATTCCTCTCTTTGTTCTCTTTAACAATATTTGCTCCCATTATTGTTGAGTTCCCACGACCTCTCTTTTCAGCAGCTTTGTTGTCCTCTTCGATTCTCAACCAAACAATGAGATCTTCAAGGGACATCTCCTTGCATTTGTGTTTCAATTAGTTTTTGAAGTCCTTCCATAAAGGAGGCAACTTCTCAATCATTGCTGCTACTTGGAGTGCTTCATTGATAACAAGAACTTCAGCAATGAGATCGTGAATAATCACTTGCAATTCCTAGACTTGGGTAATAACAGACTTGCTATCTACCATTTTGTAGTCCAAAAACTTTGCAGCAACAAACTTTTTCAACCCGACATCTTCGGTTTTGTATTTCTTTTCAAGCGTAGTACACAGTTCCTTTGACGTGTCCACGCCACTCTAGACATTATACAGAGTATCCTACAGCCCGCTTAGAATATAATTCTTGCATAAAAAATCTAAATGCTTTCACGCATCAATCACGAAAAAGCGTTCAGTTTCTGGAGTTTCATCGGACAACACAGGAACATCTTCCTTGATGAACTTTTGGAGACTTAGAGTAGTCAAATAGAAGAACATCTTTTGCTGCCAGTGCTTGAAATCAATCCCAAAAAAAATTTCGGGTTTTTCCGCCGGTGCCAATGCTGCCGGTGTTGTTCGGCTTGTTGAGGCATTGGCAGTCACCATTGAAATAACTTGGTTCTCATTCTCATTAGTCATTTCTGTAAAAGAATGACACAAACATTAAAATCATGTAGATTTTAATGGAGTACAAAACCACATAGGATTTACTCTCCAGAAATAGTAAGTACATATACAGAGAATATATTAAATTCCTTAAGCTTATTAGTATACTGTATTTGTAAAATAATTCTGGAAATATAAACAGAAATGACAGAAAACCAATTCGAGCCTACTGAATTTACAGTGTTTCCTTAAGGAATTTAATCCCCTCCTAGTACCCAAGGTTATGGATTATTTCCTCCCAGGATAGAACGAATTACACACTGATGTAGTGGTACTTCAAACCCCAGTATTTCAGCAAACATAAAGTTCAGTAGCAAATCACACTTACTGTTGTTTTCTTTGAAGTTAAAATATGCAAAAGAAAGGAGGAGAAAACTCAAAAAATCGTAATGAAATTCTGAGTAGAATAGTGTCGTATTTATAGCAAAAAATTGGGCTGAAATATGAAGAGGTGCAACTCTTCAGAATGGCCGTTTCTATAAAACGGCCACAACATAAATGCCATTACATAAATGGCCATTTACTCAACAATAAAGAGGAAAAATTGAAGAGGATGGTTATTTTTCTGTTACCAAAACAGAAAAACAGATTGAATTTAATATTAATATTCTGTTATTAAAATAAATATTTAATAGCATTTTTGTTAATATTTTACTATTAACAAGTAAATTTGGTCCAAAAAATCAATCAATTGATCAGAAGCAGAAGCAGAAGCCGAAGCCGTAGCCGAAGCCGAGCGAGCGACGACGACGACGGCGCGAGGGTTGCTTTCTTCTGAACTCTTTAAGAGCTAGAAGAAGAGCAATTACTTATATACCCATAAAAAACATCTTCCTCTTCCAATATGGGACAATGCCCATTTACCAAGGGGGAACTTAAAATTTCCCTAAAAAAATTTCATTTCCCTCCATTTCCCATTCACCTTCTTTTAAGTATTTAATAAATTAATTAAATATATTTAAAAAACCCAACATAATGGTGATTACAATTTATATATCCTACTTGTAGGCGTAACAACAAAGCTAACATGTTTCAACCCTTTTATGTCTTTGGTTGTTATGGGTAGCGAAACCAGGATTTTCATTAAACGGAATTTGAAATCTTTTTTTGGTAAGTTAATGGATTAAAAAATCTAAAGAAGTCAATATATAAAGAAGTCAAGGGGATTCATTTATATATCTAAACAATGTATTTATTTAACGAAGGATTGTCCCGGACATCTCTCAGCGCTATGTGGCTCCGCAACTAGTGATGGGTAATCCTAATTAATGGTTAAGGGTGCCAAGATTCATCTGAATTCATTTTACCCAAAATTATATTGTATATATAAGGTCAAAATTATTTTTATATACACATAATAGATGTTGTATTCCTTTAATTTCTTTGTAGTTTGAATTCGAAAAAAATCTTATGCCGCCACCAGTACGGTTATAGCTTGAAGAGCATTAACGTTATATTTTCTTAACTGTTTTTCAGGGGGACTGGAGCATATCTATACCCCTCCGGTCCATAATAAGTAACCAATTTATTTTGGGCATACCCATTAAGAAAATATTAAATTCTAGACGAAAATAATTAGTATGACTAAACTACCTTTCATTAAATGTTGCATCATAGTTATAGTAGTACTTAGGGGTGTACATGTACCAGGTTGGTTCGGTTTTTATCAAAATCAAACCAAACCAATTATATCGGTTTGGGTTGGTTCGGTTTTGTCGGGTTTTTCGGATTTTCGGATTTTTTTGTTACATGAATATTATTTCGATCTTACGTTATTAAAATTATAGATAAATCTTTGATAAGTGAATATATGTTTAGTAAATATAGAAAAAATTGACAAACATATGATCTATTAAAATATTCTAATGGGAGAAATTTTTTAGTAACACATGATAGTTATTTTCTTAGTTGTTTAACAATAATTTTTCATTAATTTACGCTTTCAAGGTTAATACATGAGAGGATCCCAAATATTTGTACATTTTCTAAAGAAAAATCGCTACAAAGTCTTAAAAATATAAATAAAATTTATATATTTATATGTCGGTTTGGTTCGGGTTTTTTTACTCAATATCAAACCAAGTCAAACCAAACCTAATCGGGTTTTTTAATCGGTTTGGTTTGATTTTTCGGTTTGGTGCGGTTTTGCGGTTCGGTTTGAACATTCCTAATAATACTTACTTCTCTTCTCAAATGTGAGGAGTAGATGAATTTTTAGGAATATGTAAAGGTTAATTTTAAAAAAATAAATTAATTTTTTTTAATTATATAAATAAATATTTATTTTGGACCAAAATAACAAACAAACAGATGACCGAGAAAGTAAATACGAGAGAACAAGAAGATGAAAAAATGAGAGCATTTGATGGGATTGATTCTTGAGAAAAGGAGCGAGAAGATGCAGTGCAAGATCACTCCAGTGTGAAAGCAGCAAAATCTAAGTTCCAGAGGTATGGGGATTAAAACAAAGAAAAAAGAAATCATAAGACTTTCCCCTCTCACTTTTCCCTACGCTTATGTGTTCACATTGCCTCGTAGATGCAAATTTTTTATTGAACTTAGATTCGATTGAAATTTGAATTTGTTTTTGGATATAGATTCGATTAAAATTTGATTTTTTGTTTTTAAACTTGTGTTAAAAAATAATATTTGAAAATTAAAATTATGTTTTGACATGTATTTTATTTTAAAAAAATAGAAGTTTAACGAGTGGAATTTGAAAATTTTAGTTTTTTTCCCCAAAATATAATCATATTTCATTAATAAATAATATTTTCAAATTTTGTTTTTTGGAAAAATGAAACCAAAATCTATAGTCAAAACTCAACGGAAGCTAAGTGTCTTTAGTCCATTTTTCTAGTATTATTAATTACCAACTTCTCTTATTTTTGTATTCACACTTGTTATAAGCAAAATATTTGTGCAACAAACGAAGCATGACTTGCATGTTAATTCCGTAGTGTGAACACGGTGCCTCGTTTTGTCACTTTGTTCAAAGATCGTAGGCTTTGTCTGCCATGTGCAGATCTGCATATAGTTAATTACAGAGACGAATCTATTTTCATATGCTCTTTTTAATTAGATACATCCAGCAAGTGGAAGTTATTAGATCGAATCACCTTAATTAAGCTCTGACAATATTTTCTTACAGTTTTACCAAATTGTAACAACATCGTATGCTACGAACTTGAGATGAAAACATAAAACAAGATAATATACAATGCACTAGAGGGAAAAAATCTGTGTTGTCACATAGCCATTGTGCATTTACTCAGTTATATATTTATATGTAATGTATTACTCCCTCCGTTCCAATTTATATGAACCTATTTTTTTTTGTCCATTAAAAAAAGAATGACCTTTTTCTAAATTTGAAAATAATTTGGGTTAAACTTACAATTTTACCCTTAATAAGAAGCTTTTATAATCACACAAATACTTTGGGCCCCTTTTTGACTTGTTTAGGACCACAAATTCCTAGTCTTCATTTTTTCTTAAACTCTGCGCCGAGTCAAACAAATTTACATAAATTGGAACGGAGGAAGTAAAAAAAATCTATAACTATCTTTATAAGTGTAATGACCCGGTCAGTCGTTTCGAAAGTAGTAGCCCCGTTCCCCCATTTTCTGCTTCTTTTGTGTTCAACATCTGCATTATGACTTATCGGGTTTGTTGATTTGGGTCCGGACTGATTTCAGAATAAATTGCGATACTTAGTCTCTTAATTGAAAGCTTAAGTTGGAAAAGTTGACCGGATGTTGGCTTATGTGTAAACGACCTCAGATTCGAATTTTGATGGTTCGTTAGCTCCGTTAGGTGATTTTGGACTTAAGAGCGCATCCGGATTGATAGGTTTTGACGTCGTTTGTAGAATTTGAAAATTTCAAAGTTCATTAGGCTTGAATTCGTATGTAATTCGTGTTTTTGATGTTGTTTGAAGTGATTTGAGGATTCGACTAAGTTTGTATGATATTTTGGGATTTGACGGTCTGTTTGGTTGACATCCCGAAGGCCTCGGGTGAGTTTCGGGTGGTTAACAGATCATTTTTGTCCTTTGAGTGATAGCTGATGTCTGCTGTTATGTTCTTCTGGTTTCCTTATATGTGATCGCATGAGTTCATCCGCGATCACGTAAGCTTATTTGGGGCAGAGATGAGTTTCTTCTGTGCGGTTGCAGAGTAAGGAATGCGATTGCGTAAGTGTGCTAAACTGTGCTTCGTGAGCGCAAGGCTAAGGATGCGTTTGCGTAGAAGGATTTGAGCAGAGGAAGAGGTGAGGCAATTGCTCCACGCGATCAGTGGAGCTGAATGGGATCGCGTAGGTCTTTGAGGTAGTAGTACGCGATCGCGTGGACGTATTTGAGTTCGCAAAAGGCGTGGACGTATTTGCGTTCGCAAAAGGTAAGCTGGGAGGCAGTCAGTTTTGTGCTTCGCGATCGCGATGAAGGAAATCTGGACAGGCAGTATTAATTTAAAAAATGAGGGTTTGAACCCATTTTTCATATTTTGAGCTAGAGACCATGGATTTGGGCGATTCTTGAAGGAATTTTCGTGGAGTTGATTGGGATAAGTGATTCTTACTTGGTTTTGGTTAAATCCCATGATTATATTTTTATTTTTATCATTTAATCGTGATTCGGGGTGAAAAATTGGGGAAGAAGATGAAATGTTCTTGGGTTAGATTTTAAAGTTTTAATGGGATTTTGTTATCGGATTGGAGTAAATTTATTATGGTTAGACTCGTGAGTGAATGGGCTTTCAGGTTTTGTGACTTTTGTTATATTTCGAGATGTAGGCTCGGGGCCGGGTTTGAGCCGATTTTGGATTTTTGGCTCTAATTTAGTAATTTTCTTGTGGAATTGATCCCTTTAGCCTATATTAATTGTACTTGTGGCTATATTCGGGGACATTTGAAGGCCGACTCGCGATGCAAAGGTATTTTAGAGTAGTGTTTTGGCGTGTGAGCGTGCACCGTGGGAGTTGTAACTTGGTCCGTCCCGTGGAACCGTAAATTGGAATAACTTGTTATTAGCTACATGTTTCTCTCAGTGTTATAGAAATTGGATTGAAATCCATATTATAAAATCATGCTTAGGCTATATGTTGTCACTGTTGGTTGTACCCGCGGAGGTTATGTACTTGTTAAATTAACTACTACTTGCTGTCTTGTACCCAGTCATGATTTTATTGTGTATCATACCTCCATCTCTTCTCTTCTTGTTCCTTATTGATACATGCTATTATTTCTGTTTGAGACTATTTATATGATTTCTGAGAGCCCGAGAGACCGGAGAGGATGGTGAATAAGATAGGCCATATGTGCTGAGCTGTGAGCTATATGTGTATATATGGATCAGATTGCATGCCGCAACGAGCCTGAGGGCTGTATGTATATGGATTGAGTTGCACGCTGCAATGAGCCTTAGGGCTGTGTGTGTGTGTGTATACATATATATATATATATATATATATATATATATATATATATATATATATATATATATATATATATATATATATATATATATGGATCGAGTTGTGTGCCGCAACGAGCCTTATGACTATTTATACATTATGGATCTGGTCGCACGCCGCATTGATATAACGCTTGGATTGAAGGAGCCCCTCCGGAGTCTGTACATTCCAGTGAGTTTCGGTACCTAATGAGTGTGAGCACTGAGGGATGAGAGGCGAGTTATTAAGCGGTTGAGACGAGTTGAGTGACTGTTGCCCTTATATGATGTACTTGCTTTCAATTGGTATGGCACTTAGTTGCTATCTATCATTATTGTGAAATTTTTGAAATATTTTTATATCCGGTTTTCTTGAAATTGAAATTGTATAAAACTGATTTGACTTAAACTGCCGGATTTGAAAGCATGTCTATTATTTACTGAAATTACGAAAAATGAACCATAACTATGTAGTTCTTCACTATCTTTAACTCCTTATTTATTATTGTTACTTACTGAGTTGGATGTACTTACGTTACTCCCTACACCTCGTGTATAGATCTACGTGTTTCTGGACACTAGACGTTGCTCTAGTGCATGGTTGAGTATCGGAGATTCACGAGGTAGATGATGGCGTTCGCAGTCCTTGTCTCTCCTTTCTTGTTATCTTTTCTTTCATGTATGGACATTTTGACTCAGACTTTTATAGACTCTGTTTTTAGACTGGCAGTTTAGATGATCATGACTTAGTGACACCTCGATGTCAGGCTATTTTTCTGCACTTATGCTTTGGATTTACCCCATTTTTATGAAAAACTTCGGTTATTTTGAATGTCTTAATTTATTTCTGTTAAATATTGAAAGTGTTTTAAAAATGTCGGCTTGCCTAGTACCACGATAGGCGCCATCACGACGAGTTAGGTTTTAGGTCGTGACAAGTTGGTATTAAAGCCTAGGTTACATAGGTCTCACTAGTCATGAACAGGTTTATTAGAGTCTTACTGATCGATACGGAGACGTATGTACTTATCTTCGTGAGGCTGCTGAACCCTTAGGAAACTTCACATCTTTGAATCCTTGTCGTGCGAATCTGTTGATTCTAGTAGCTAAACTTCTATTATTGTATTCTCTCACAGATGGTGAGGACATGTGCTACTTGGCAGGACGTACAACTACCAATACCACCAGTCAGGGCTGCAAGAGGCCGAGGTTGCGGTAGAGACGGTGGTAGGGGTAGAGGCACAGTTCGCATGGAAGCTAGGGAAGCACCTACAAATCTACCAATCTCTCCAATTCAGGATCAGGTCCCGGCTGTGGATGCGTCAGTTGGACCAGCTCAAGCACCAATTGTGCCTATTGTGATTCCAGGTCTTCAAGAGGCTTTGACTCAGATTTTGACCATGTGCACCAGTCTTGCTCAGGCGGTCTCTATTCCAACTGCAACAACCACTTTTCAGACCAGAGGAGGTATTCAGACTCCCGCCGCCCGCATACCAGAGCAGGTGATGCAGGGACTCCAGACACCGTGGGCACTACTAGCCCAGCCGGTGGCAACTGCTTAGGCCCATATGGTTCCTTCTATGGTTGATGATGAGCAGCAGAGACAAGAGAGGTTTGCTAGACTTCAGCCTCCATTTTTCACCGGATAGAGTCAAAGGATGCCCAGGGTTTCTTGGACAGATGTCAGAGAATCCTTCGTATAACAAGTATTCTAGAGACCAGTGGGGTCTCATTCACTACTTTCAGTTCATCGGAGCTGCCTTCACTTGGTGAGAGACTTATGAGAGGCATAGGCCGATTGGTGAAGCATCAGTTATATGGCAGGAGTTCTCCGTTGTCTTCTTGGAGAAGTATGTGCCGCAGTCTCACAGAGAGGAGCTGCATAGATAGTTCGAACAATTGCATCATGATGATATAACTGTGACACAGTAGAGATAAGGTATTCTTAGTTGGCCCATCATGCAGTTTGGCTAGTTCCCACTGATAGGGAGAGGATCAGGAGGTTTGTTGATGGCTTCACATTTCAGCTGCGGGTGCTTATGACTAGAAAAAGGCTGTCTGTTGCTACTTTTGAGGAGGTTATCGAAATTGCTTAGGAGATAGAGTTCGTCCATCGCAAGGAGCGGGTTGAGAAGTAGTCCAAAAGGTCTCATAGATCAGTTACTTTTGGTGGTTTCCTTTTGGAGGTCAGTTCCACCACGACAGAGGTTGTCCCTATAGGCATGCTCAAACGGCTCGCCCAATTCACCGTGGTGCATCATGTATCTATGGTCCTCACGTTTCTCAGTAGGGACACTTATCTTTCAGTGTCGTTCCAGCTCATAGTTCATCCCGTGATCCATTGGTTCAGGGCTCATCTATGCCAGGTTCTTCTACTAGTTATCCTGGTGCTCGGGGCTCCCTTCAGTCCCCACCATCAGCAGTGGGGAGTTGCTATGAGTGTGGAGAGTTTGGTCATATCAAGAGACAGTGTCCCCGCCTAGTGGGAGGTCCAGCTCAGTAGAAGAGTCGGCCTATAACTTCAGCACCAGTTACTTTACCCCCCTCTAGTCAGCTCTGGATGGAGCTCAGTCAGTTAGGGGTCGCCCAAGTAGGAGAGGCCGATCAGGTGGAGGTCAGGCCTATTTCTATGCACTCCCTACTAGATCATATGCTATTGCTTCAGACACAATTTATCACATGTGTTGTCTCAGTATGTCATCGAGATGCTTCTATATTATTTGATCGGGGTTTCACCTATTCATATGTATCCTCGTATTTTGTTCATTATCTGGACATGCCCCGTAAGTCTTTAGTTTTATCTGTTCATGTATCTACACCAGTGGACGATACCATTATTATGAACCGTATGTATCGATCATATACAGTGACTATCGAGGGACTGGAGACTAGAGTTGATCTTTTATTACTTAGTATGGTCGATTTTGATGTGATATTGGGTATGGATTGGCTGTCTCCATGTCATGCTATTTTGGACTGTCATGCTAAGATTGTGATGTTGCCGATGTCGGGGTTGCTACGAATTGAGTGGCGAGATTCTTTAGACTATGTTCTCAGTAGAGTTATTTCATACTTGAAGGCCTAACGGATGGTTGGGAATGGTTGTTTATCTTATTTGGCCTTTTTGAGGATATTAGTGTTGAGACCCCTACTATTGAATCTGTTTCAGTGGTGTGACATTATCCGGATATGTTTCCTGCAGACATGCCGATCATGCCACCCGATAAAGATACTGACTTTGGTATTGACTTGGTGCCGGGCTCTCAGCCCATTTCTATTCCTTCATACCGTATGGCATTGGCTGAGCTGAATGAGTTTAATGAGCAACTTTAGGAGCTCTTTGAGAAGGGGTTTATTAGACCTAGTGTGTGACCTTGGGGTGAACCGGTCCTGTTTATAAAGAAAAAGGATGGTTCTATGAGAATGTACATTGATTATAGGCAGTTGAACAAAGTCACAATCAAGAACAATTATCCTTTGCCATGTATTGATGACCGATTTGACCAGCTTCAGGGAGCGAGGGTGTTCTCCAAGATTGATTTGAGGTCAGGGTATCACCAGTTGAAGATTCGGGCCTCAAACATTCTTAAGACAGCTTTCAGGACCCGTTATGGTCATTATGAGTTCTTTGTGATGTCTTTTGGGTTGACCAACGCCCCAACAATGTTCATGCATCTGATGAATAGTGTATTTTAGCCTTATCTCAACTCGTTTGTTATTGTATTCATTGATGATATCCTGGTGTACTCTCGTAGGAGGAGCATGCCCAACATTTGCGGATTATGTTGCAGCAGTTGAGGGAGGAGAGGCTTTATGCCAAGTTCTGCAAGTGTGAGTTTTGGCTCAGTTCAGTAGCATTCATGGGGCACATGGTGTCTAGTGAGGGTATTCAGGTGGATCCGAAGAAGATAAAGGCGGTTCAGAGTTGGACCAGGCTATCTTCAACTATAGAGATTTAGATCTTTCTTGCTTTGTCTTGTTATTACTGTCGGTTCCTGCAGGGTTTCTCAGCTATTGCATCGCCCTTGACCAAATTGACAAAAAGGGCACTCCTTTCAGGTGGTCGGACGAGTGTGAGGCGAGCTTTCATAAGCTCAAGACTGCCTTGACCACAACCTCGGTTCTAGTTCTACCATCAACTTTTGGTTCTTATACAGTATATTGTGATACTTCTCAGATTGGTATTTGGTGTTTTTTTATGCAGAAGGGTAGAGTGATTGCTTATGCTTCATGTCAGCTAAAGCCCCATGAGAAGAACTACCATGTTCATGATTTGGAGTTGGCTGACATTGTTTATGCATTTAAAATTTGGAGGCACTATCTCTATAGTATGTCATGTAAGGTATTTATTGATCATCATAGCCTCCATCACTTGTTTAAATAAAAGGATATCAATTTGAGGTAGCGGAGATGGTTAGAGCTGCTAAAGAACTATGATATTACTATTCTATATCATTCGGGAAAGGCCAATGTTGTGGCCGATGCCTTGAGTAGGAATGCAGTGAGTATGGTCAATCTTGTATTCATTCATGTTGGGAAGAGACCACTTGCAGTTGATCTTCAGGCTTTGGCCAACCAGTTCGTGAGATTGGATATTTTGAAGCCTAGTCGGGTTCTAGCTTGTGTGGTTTCTCGGTCTTACTTATTTGATCGCATTAGAGAGCGCCAGTATGATGACCCTCATTTGCTTGTCCTCAAGGACAAGGTTCAGCACGATGATGCCAAAGATATGATATCGGTAATTATGGGATGTTGAGGATGCATGGTCGGATATGTGTGCCCAATGTAGATAGGCTATGGGAGTTGATTCTAGAAGAGGCCCACAACTCGCGATATACCATCCATTAGGGTGCCGCAAAGATGTACCAGGATTTGAGACAGAACTATTGGTGAAGGGGAATGAAGAAGGATATAGTTGGGTTTGTAGCTCGGTGTCTCAATTGTCAGTAGATAAAATATGAGCATAAGATATCGGGCGGGTTGCTTCAGAAGATTGAGATTCCAGAGTAGAAGTGGGAGTGGATCACCATGGATTTCGTAGTTGGGCTCCCACAGACTTCAAGAAAATTCGATGCCATTTGGGTGATTGTGGATCATCTGACCAAGCACACACACTTCATTCCTGTGAGTAATACCCATTCTTCAAATTGGTTGGCTGAGATTTACATCAGAGAGATTGTTCTCCTGCACGGTATGCCAGTTTCCATACTTTCAGATAGAGGCACGCAGTTCACATTGTAGTTTTGGAGGGCCGTGCAACGAGAGTTGGGTACTCAGGATGGGTTGAGCACAATATTTCACCCTTGGATGGGCAGTCCAAGCGCACTATTTAAATATTGAAGGATATGCTACATGCTTGTGTCATTAATTTTGGTGGTTCATGGGACTAGTTTAGGCCGCTCGCGGAGGTTGCTTATGTTTACTGTGAAAATGGTAATAATAATTAAATTTGTTAATGGGACTCTAAAAATACGCGATCTATTTTTATGCTAGTTATTTAAGAAATTGATGCTAGTTGTATGAGCGGCAAAATATGAACTAAAGTAGAGTTATAATCAAACCAAGGGGCTGGTTATTCGGCTCTTGGACTGACTAATGAGGGACCTCGAGGTCGATGCTTGGGCTCGTGTTCGAGCTATCAGGGACAATCGGGGAAGGGATAACAGTTAAAATATAATTAAAGGAGACTCTTTATGGCCTATGGAGAACAGTTATTGAAGAACAAGTGTGAAAGCAATAAATGAAAGTGACAATCTCGAGCGAGTAAATTAGAGAGAAAATAGAGAGAGATAGTTATTATTTCGTGTAGAATAGTTGGAGCAACAACAGGCCTTTACAAAGTGATGGGGATCCCTTTTATAGAGGAAGGAAAATCTTAACATAGTATAAAATGCATTAATTGTAAATGTATAAAGATGGGACAGCTAGAGGCGACACCCTGATACAGGCTCCGGGCAGATCGACTTTGTCAGATGTAGCTGCGTGCTTAGGGAATTCCCCATTTGATTCTAGCCTCGATCAATATTCTCTTTAGGTCGGGTCTTGACGAGTTCTGGGGAAGGGAAGTCGGTCACAACTTCGCGTCCTCGGGGCCTCAAGGTGTTCTTCTGAAGTGACTTGATAGCAAGAAATTGGACCCTCTGATTTCGCCGCATACAGATAGTCACCGCATTTCTTAGAACGAAATAAAGAGAAACAATTCTGATACCCGAATCCTTGGGCTGCTCGTGACAATGTCAAACCGATAACGCAACTTATGGCGTGAGTTTTCATGATAACCGAGACATCCCATGCACTTGTCTTTTTGACGCTATTCAATGCGCTGTCGATTCCTATTTTCAAAGTGACAGTACCGCCATCGATCTGGTCCTTCAAGAACACATTAATTATGCCTGCTGGTCAATTTTCTAAAGGCATTGATAGCTGTGTCATTATCCCCTATAAATGGGGACATTGTGGCGTTATACTTATATCCAAGTGCCTTCCTTCATTTATTCGCCCCTTTCTTCTCGACATTTTTTTAATCACCATATTTGGACTTCACGGCCTTAGGGTTGTTTGGCAGCATTCCCATTGGCCATGGTGTGAGCTTTTGCCTGAGCTTCCCTTTGCCGAGCGAGATCATGCCATCTTATCGTCGCTGTTGTTGTTGCTACACCTGCTACTACTGTTGCTGTTGGCTCGGGATGATGCTAAACGGGGGACTGAATTTACCCATTGTAGAAAATTATTCGGACTATACACCGCTGCTCATGGGTGGGCTCAGATTATATACTGTTGCTCACCTTCATACCCCGTCTTCGCGTGGCACTTCACCCCGGGCTGGTAGTTTACACGGTTCAATGTCCCAAGAAGTGGACTCAAAGTAGTCGTGCAAGCGAGGCCGACGTTCTCCAGGTCCGCTGTCCCTTCGAGGTTATCTTTGTTTCTGTGTAGAGACCTTTTGTAGGCTTTTATTAATCATATGTAAGGGCCCCTCGAGTGTTGTTGTAAGAAAATGTTTATGAATATAAAGATATTTTCTTGACTTATGCCTTTGATACTTGCCATATTTTTGTATATGCTTGTGCACTTGCGGGGATTCTGAATGTTTACCTCTATTGACGATCGTCGATATCTAACTTGGGTACAAGCATTCTTTCTGATCTTTGGCTGATAAAAATGGCTCCTTTCTAAGCCCACCGTTGTTCCTCGGGCCAAGCCTAAAACGGTCCGATAGACCCGGGTCATTAGGACCCTTGAGCCATATGAAGATAGCGCATCGAACCTTGAGATTTTTGGGAGTGGTCTCTGAGTGAAGGTTAGCTTTGTGCACCCGGAGATTTTCTTTGAACTTGATTTAGCTAATTTTAAAGGCGTCTTAGGTAGACCTCAACTAAGGGGTTGTCCATATTTAGGCGATGTCCTAAGGTCGAGCCATCATTGATGGAACTCGAAGTGCTTATTTTCCTTGAGAGGAAAATTTTAATATCGGGTACCATCTCGAGCTCTGTAATGGAGCTGAAAGCTTTCTGAAGCCTAACTTCTTTTTTGATGGAGGTCCTCAAGGTGGGGTACCACCTCGGGACTGGAGATGATGTTGTTGGCTCCTTGAATCCTAACTTGTTGATGGAGATCCTCGAGGTTGGGTACCACCTCAGGACTAGATATGATGCTGTTGGGTTCGTGGATCGTTGTTGTTTCCCCATATATATATGGGGTTGCTCCCACTTCTTGGGGGATCCCACTATTTTAGATAGCTATCCTTCCATTTCGGTGTCGGGTCTTTCATCACCTTACTTCCAAAGCGTTTATGTATGTTCCCGCTTCAGTTTGCTAGTTCCGTCATAGCCATGACTGCCACTTCGGGGTCTGTTCGACAGAGAGGGGAGAGTTCTGCTCCCAGTGCTCAGGATCCACGGGAGTTTACTTTGAAGACCATTTCTTCGATAAGAGAGGAGCACCTGGAGCTAGTAAGGAGATATTGCGGATGGGGCGAGGGGGTAGCGTTGCACGCGCTTCCCCCGAATAAAGGTATCACGAAACTTGCCGATGGATTCCTGAATGTGTACTTGTACCCTTTCGCATTAGGCCCCCTTGATAGGGTCGTGCTCGATTTTTGTTCAAAGTATCGGGTTACTTTGGTGAAAATACATCCGTCATTTTGGCGAATAGTACTGATAATGAGGAGAAGGCAGGGCTTGAATTCACGCTCGATCATCTTGTCAGGCTATACCGCCCTTTCATCATCAAGGTCTTCTAACTTTGTGGTGCCATTCATCCACGCCCTTTGTTATTGATAATGAGGAAGATGGAGATCGAGAGTGGGTTAGTCGGTTCGTATGGGTTCGGATGACTGACATTATCCCCGTGGAACATATGCCATTCTAATTATACGCGTGAGTTTAGCGCCTTGTAATTTCTCAGTCTTGATCATGGCGGAAGTTAGTTTGGTAATCGTGTTTCCTTCTTTTCTGCAACAATTTCATGGGCGCTGGGCGAAGTTTCTGATATGCCTAGCTGGGTCCGGAAGCTGGCGACCCATTCGACTTGTGACAATCGTAGGTGGCGAGCCATATCCCGAGGCATATGGGGAGCAAAATATCATGGTATGTGTGTACGCTTCTTTTATCTTGTCCTTCGTACATTTGGGATGATTTTTCTTTTTTTCATGTATTAATCTTGCCGTTGTAGAGAGGGTTTTCGAGGGAAAGGTTGTGCTCTTCCGGAGAAGGGGAGGGGCTTACAGATTTGGAGCTAAAGGATGACGATAATATATGGAATATGCATTTTCAGTTTGATGACGCTCACTGCAGGGCAAAACGAGGCCGAGTCTTTGAGGAGAAAATATCATCTGAGCCTGCTATACCCAAAGTCTCCGGTCCTTGAGGGGAGGTTCCTCCGAGTGATCATGCTTCGATCGAGATTGATTCTTCTAGGGAAGAGGGGACTAGATTAACAGAGGTGTTCTCGGCCTTCGAGGAAGTCTGCCGACTTCACTTTGCGGTGAGCTTTGGAACAAGCCTTCTGAATCTCGTGTCTTCCCTTTCTTATCGATTTTTCATTTTACAGGCTTTTGATATGCTTAAGTCTGAGCTACTCTGTCATGGGGATAGGCTCCAGAAAGCTTTGGACATGGGTAAGTTCCTTGGTCGCCTTTGTGAGGAGAAGGAAGTTGAGCTGGCTCACTGGCAATATGAGGCATACCAGAGCTCTAATTACGAGAGCTATTTGATGGAGCCGGTAATTTAGTATCCTGGGCGGGTATGCATTTCTCTTTTTGACTTCTCAGTTTAACTCTTCGCCTATCCCAGCTTTAGAAAAATTGAAGGCCTAGAATGCCTTAGGGGTGAAGCCGACTGAATCAGGAATGACTGTGGCGAGCTAAGAGCTCAGGCACACGCTCAAGCCTCAGAGGAGAAAGGTGTCTTGGCTAAAGTTCCTGCCTTCGAGGTCTAACTCCACTTAGCTTGTAATGACGCTCCAGTTCAAGCGGATATGATCACGAGGCTTGAATTCGAACTGTCGAAGGTCAGGGATGAGATTGTTGATCTCGGACCGAAGCTACACTAGGTCGGGCTAAGGCTGATCAGGAGATGGTGATTTATATGAATAATGCTACCGATGCCCAAGCCGAGCTGAAGAGGGTCCTTGATCGCAAAGAGAGGATTAAAGAATATTCTCATTGTAGATCCCTAAGAAAGGTTCTCGAGGAGATCGGTGTCGGGGGTTTTATTCTCCCATAATAGTTGGCGCGAGCGAGGGCGGACGAGCATGGTGCTTGGTCACTTCTGTCCGACGCCAAGGAGAGTGAAGATGAGGCTGGTAGGCCATAACCTTCAGGGGCTAGGAAAAGACTTTGCCATCTTGTATGTGATATTTGCAGAGCACGTTCGTAGATGGAGAATGCACTTTTTCATGTATGTAAATAAAAGAAAGCTTGAAGCTTAATTTCTTATGTACCTCTTTTTGTTTCGCTTCTAACTAGGCGGGCTGGTTTCAGAGTTGGTGAGAATCCTCAGATTCACGACATGGCCCAGGGGTTCATTAGGCAGGCCCGGGGGCTTTTACGCGCTCGATCGATATAACCTTTAGTGCAAGCTGGCGTTAGAGCTCTTATGCTTTTGTTCAACTATTTTGGGTCTAGTCTCCAAGTTGGGCTTCGACTCGAGCTCATTCAACCTCAAGATTTTAAGTTTATATGGGCGGGAGACAATGGCACTTAAACCTTGGGTCGAAGCGACCTTTAGTATGCATGACCCTGAGGCTTGTTAAGCTGGTGACAATGGCTCTTATTCCTTGTCCATGTATATTTAACTATTTTGGGTCCGGTCTTTGAATCGGGTTACGACTCGAGCTCATTTTGATCCTCAAGCTTTCAAATTTAAAGCTGGCAACTGTGGCTCTTATGCTTTTGGTCGTTGCGACCTTTAAGTATGTGTGACCCTGAGGCTCGTTAAGCTGGCGACAATGGCTCTTACACTTTGCCCTTAGGTATATGTAGGCTTTGTTTTCCTCTCGTTAAGGACTTTTGCAATGATTTTGCTTGACCCGTCGTCGGTTCGCGAGGAACCTCAATTTCAAGTCATTAGCGCCGATATTTGAGCACCTAGGAAGGTTTGGCTCGTAGGCTAAGTAGCTCGAAGCCCCTTGATTTGGAGCTAACATGGTTGAAGCCCTTTTGACTATCAAGGGTAGCCTGTTTAATCGGTTCTTTTTGAAGTAGATTCTAAGTAATGGCCTATGATTTTGTAGCGTCGGCCGGGCGTCCCCGAGTTGCATTAATTCGGCTGGTACAACCGTATTACCGTAGTTATTCGTATTTGGCCGTAGCCATTTTTGGTCCCGAGTGTAGTAGTTTAGGCGTCTATATTTAGGGTACGCCTTTTTAGGGGTCTTACAAATTTGATATATAGCCTGAACTTCGGGATCGAGTTTATGCCTGTAGTAACGTCTTACAAAATTTTCATGCCATTGAGGTCTTACAGGTTTTTTAGGCCGTTGAGGTCTTACAGTTTTTCCATGTCGTTTGATGTCTTATAGTTTTTCATGCCGTTAAGGTCTTATAGTGTTTTCGTGCTGTTGAGGTCTTACAAGCTTTTCATGACGTTGAGGTCTTATAGTTTTTTCATGTTGTTGAGGTCTTACAGGTTTTTATATGCCATTGAGGTCTTACAGATTTTTTTCATGCCGTTGAAGTCTTACAGTTTTTTCATACTGTTGAGGTCTTACGAGACTGAGGCTGCCCCCTCAAGGTCTTATGGCCTCATGTCTTGATGAGTTGATGTAGGTTGCGTTTTGACTGCAGTCCCTGAGTCGTTGAGAACTTTTTTGACTCGGGAGCCATTTTTTACGAACCTTGTATTGCCTCGTCGAGGGCTTACGGTTTTGGGGATCCTGACCTTGAGTCCATGTATTTTTCTTTTGAGATTTTGACGCCAGTCCCCAAGTACTCGAGATACTTTTGGCATTTGAGATATTTAGCGATTTTCGCGTTGCCTTAACTGAGGGCTCGCGATTTCAGAATCTCGACCCGGAGGTCGTTTAAGTATTAAATTGTTGACGTCAGTCCCCGGGTGTTCAGAACATTTTCGGTTGAGGAGTTTTTTTTGTGGAGGTGCCGAGCCTCTTTTGGAGCTCGATATGTCTTGACAAAACATATTCTCAGATTAGTTGATACAGGTGTACATTTATTCTACCTTCGGGGCCCAGCTATATGGACGCGGTTCGTTCGACCATATGGTCTGGTACATTACTTTCCTATAGGGAACCAGTTTGGCGTTTCGTGGTTTTTCCAAGCAGGTGGATTTTTGGGGGGGGGGGGGGGGGGGCCCCC
>MU784349.1:20519-61809 GCA_026770625.1 Nicotiana glauca
GGGGGGGGGGGGGATGCCCCCCAACGTTCTAGGTTGATTGGGAAAGAAGCCTTGAGCATTTGTTGAGTTTCCCTTAGGTAACATGCAGATGTTGCCTCGTTAAAATCCTTGCCGGTAAAAAACCTTTTTCGGGATAAAAACTCGCCCGAAGGAAAAGAGTGTAATGGATGCTTTAAAACCTCAAGGTCTTCAAGCTAGGTTAGCATTCTTGACCGTTTTGATCGGGCGCCTGCATTAAGGGTTAGCCTGAAATACGAAATGAAAAGGGAGATGGTCGTACCTTAATGTGAAATGCACTGGCAATGTTTTAAAGATCGATATGTTCCAACCACTCAAGACAATGATGCGATACAGTCCTTTATTTTGTTTAATAGGACTTGATCGAGGGTGTGGCTTGATTACCCTTAAGCTCTTTTGCGGGAAGAGGTGCGAGCGCCAGTGACATATCATGCACCACAAACATTTCCCTTGCCGCATGTTGTTCCCCGTAGATGATTTTAATTTCGTACTTTCTTGGGAATTTCATCATATGATGAAGAGTGGATGGTACCGCTCTCATGTAGTGTATCCACGGCTGTCCGAATAAGGCGTTATCTCATGTATCCTTCAATGACGTGGAATTTGATGTTTCATGTCATGTTGGCCACAGTGACCGGGAGGATAATTTCTATTTTTGTCATTTCACTTGCCATGTTGAATCCTAGAGGACTTGAGTGGCGTGCACAATTTGGTCGAGCAATCCAAGTTGCTCTATCACTCTCGACCTGATAATGTTAGCCGAGCTACCTAGATCTACGAGTACATGTTTTATTTGAAAAGAATTTACAAGAAAAGAGATTACCAGTGCGTCATTGTGAGGTTGAGACAAGGTCTCGATGTCCTCTTTGCCGAATGTGAGGGCGTCCTCGGGAATATATCTCTGGTCCGTTTTACCTTGGTGATAGATATTTTTGTCCTTCTCATTACGAGTTCCTGCGGGGCATCGACGCCTCCCATGATCATGTGGATGACATGTTTTGGCTCGTTTACCTTGTTTTTCTTGGTCGCCTCTCTTTCCCGGAATTGATTTTTGGCTTTATTGCTAAGGAATTCCTAGAGATTCCCTTTGTTAAGTAGTCGATACCTCTTTCTGTAGTTGGTGGCAATCCTTGGTCATGTGGCAATATATGTTGTGAAACTTGCAGACTACGTTGTGATTTCTTTGTGAAGGATGTAATTGTATAGGCATGGGCCACTTGGCGTCTCTGATTTTACTGATGGCGAACACGATGTCGGATACGTCGAAGTTAAAGTTCTATTCCGCTAAGTGAGGTGCCCTTGCCGGCCCCGTTTTTTCGTTAAATCCGGGTTGTTGATGAGTCCCCGTGGGTTCTGTCCTCGGTTTACCAATCGATCATTGCGAGGCGGGTTGCGTCTCGGTGCATTCCTCTGATTTTCAGGGTATGACTGATACCTCTCTTTGTTTGGTTTCGACTGCTTCGCCAGAAGCCTACTTGGATATAATGAGCCGGAAGGGGATCCCAGTTGGCCATCCTCGACCCTGATCTTTGATTGAACGTCTGACCAGGTTACAATGGGATACTCGATCAGATTCTCTTTTAGCTGCCTTGAGGCCATTGAGCTTCGTTCATTCAGGCCCTGAGTGAAGGCATGTACTGACCAGTCATCGGATACCGGGGGTAGTTTGGAAGCGAGATACAAATTCTCGCAGCATTTCATTCTCCTTCTGCTTGATCTTGAATACGTCGGACTTCCTTGTTGCTACTTTGATGGCACCGGCGTGTGCCTTTATGAAAGAGTCTGCTAGCATGGGAAATGAGTCTATGGAGTTGGGAGCTAAGTTGTGATACCACATCATGGCCCACTTCGAGAGCGTTTCTCCAAAATTCTTCAGTAAGACGGATTCGATCTCTTCATCATTTATGTGTTTCCCTTTACTGCATATGTATAGGCAATAAAGTGTTCGTTGTGATATGAGGTACTGTTGTATTTTGGGATTTCTGACATTTTTAATTTCTTTGGGATGGGTTTTGGAGCCGCTTCTGCTAAGAATGGTCGCAGCACGAACTTCTTTGAATCTACAATTTCAGGACCGGGGGCGCGCCCGGGATTTGATCGACCCTGAAGTTGTAGGTTTCAACCTTCTTGTCATTTGCTGCTATCATTTTCTCGCCTGACCCAATCCTTTTGGTGAGGTCCTCGAGCATTTTTGCGATGGTAGGACCAGCGACCGATCCGTTATTGCTTGAGATCTCTGGTACCTGTTCGGCCGGAGGACTAGCTCTCGGTCCTACAGTGCTAGGAGTTTTTGGGTGGCTTTGCAGCTGAGCAATGGCTAGCTGTTGTTCCTGAAACATATAAAAAATAACGTGAAGGCTAACTTCCCTTTCTTCCCGAGCTTGAGTTATTTGGGCTTCTTGTTGGTCGCCATGTTGTATACTTCTGTCGGTGTGTGAGGTTTCGTCGACCTGCTGTGCGTCTTGCGAACCCGCGTTCGCTGGAATCAGTCCAATTACGTTATCGGGGTTCTGTGGTGGTGTACCAACAATTGGAACATCCACACCGTTTTGTCCAAGATTTTCAAGGTTGCTGTTCTTAACTTTATTCACTGAGCTAGACATTTTGACATGAAATTGAAGGTTTTGGACAAGAAACAGTGAGAAAGATAACTTGCGTTGTGTCATGAAACTAGCAAGAAAATAACCACTATTATTTTTAGCCCCACGGTGGGTGCCAAACTGTTTACCGTGAAAATGGTAATAACAATTATATTTGTTAATGGGACTCTAAAAATACGCAATCTATTTTTATGTTAGTTGTTTTAAGTAGTTGATGCTAGATGTATGAAGTTTAACAGCGAAATACAAACTAAAGTAGAGTTATAATCAAACCAAGGGGTTGGTTATTCGGCCCTCGGACTGACCGATGAGGGACCTCGATGTTGATGCTTGGCTCAGGCTCGAGCTATTGGGACAACCGGGGAAGGGCTAACAGTTAAAATATAATAAAAGGAGGCTCTTTATGGCCTATGGAGAACAATGATTGAATAACAAGTGTGAAAGCAATAAATGAAAGTGACAATCTCGAGTGAGTAAATTAAAGAGAAAAGAGAGAGAGAGAGAGAGAGAGAGAGAGAGAGAGAGAGAGAGAGAGAGAGAGAGAGAGAGAGAGAGAGAGAGAGAGAGAAAGAGTTATTATTTCGTGTAGAATAGTTGGAGCAACAGCAGCCCTTTACAAAGTGATAAGGATCCCCTTTATATAGGAGGGGAAATCCAATATAGTACAAAATGCATTAATTGTAAAGGTATAGATATGGGACGGCTAGATGCGACACCCTGATACAGGCTTCGGGCAGACCGACTTTGTCAGTCTCAGCCGCGTGCCTAGGGAATTCCCCATTTGATTCTAGCCTCGATATGTATTCTCTTCAGGTTGGACCTTGATGAGCTCTGGGGAAGGGAACTCGGTCACAGCTTCGCATCCTTAGGGCCTCGACGTGTTCTTCTGAAGTGACTTGATAGGAATAAATTGGACCCTCTAATTTTGCCACTGACTTGATAGGAATTAATTGGACCCTCTGATTTCGCCGCATACAACTTATAACAACAGTTATCAGTCGAGTATTTAAATGGCTCCATATGAGGCTTTATATGGAAGGCGGTATAGATCTCCGGCAGGTTGGTTTGAGTCGAGCGAGGCTAGACTATGGGGTACTGACTTGGTTTAGGATGCTTTGGACAATGTTAAGTTGATTCAGGAGCGTCACACGATGTGGTCGAGACAGAAGAGTTATGCGTATAGAAAGGTTCGTGATGTGTCTTACATGGTTGAGGAAGAGGTTCTACTGAAGGTTTCACCTATGAAGGGTGTTATAAGGTTAGGGAAGAAGTGAAAGTTGAGCCCTCCGTTCACTGGGCCTTTGAGGTACTTCAGAGGAATGTGGATGTGGCTTACAAGCTTGCCTTTCCACCTAGCTTGTCGAGTGTGCATCCAGTATTTCATGTTTCTATGCTCCAGAAGTATATTGGCAATTCATCTCATGTCTTTGGTTTCAGCACAGTTCAGTTGGATGGTGACTTGACTTATGATGTGGAGACGGTGGCAATTTTGGAACGGCAGATTCGAAAGTTGAGGTCAAAGGATATAGCTTCATTGAAAGTGCAATAGAGATGTCAACCCATGGAGGAGGCTACTTAGGAGACCGAGCGGGAGATGCAGAGCAAATATCCACACCTATTTATGGCTCCAGGTATGTTTCTAGACCCATCAGAGGATGCAGGTTTGTTTAAGAGGGGGAGGATGTAACGACCCGGCCGATTGTATCGAGAGTTCTAGACCCGTTCCACCATTATCTACTTTTTTATATTCTATAGTTGTATTATGTCTTATTGGGTTAGTTGGTTCGGACATGAGTGATTTCAGAATAAATTGAGACGCTTAGTCTCTTAATTGAAAGCTGAAGTTAGAAAAGTTGACCAGATGTTGAATTATGTGTAAATGACCTTAGCTTTGAAATTTGATGGTTTCGTTAGCTCCGTTAGGTGATTTTTGGAATTAGGAGCACGCCCATATTGTATTTTGGAGGTTCGTAGGAGAATTAGGCTTGAAATGTCGAAAGTGGAATTTTGGGAAGTCTGACCGGGAGTGGGATTTTCTATATTAGGACCGGATTCGATTTTCGGAAGTTGGAGTAGGTTCGTGGTATCGTTTATGACTTGTGTGCAAATTTTGAGGCCAATCGGACGTGATTTGATAGGTTTTGATGTCATTTATAAAATTTGAAAATTTCAAAGTTAATTAGGCTTGAATCCGTGTGTAATTCGTATTTTTGATGTTGTTTGAAGTGATTTGATGGTCCAACAAAGTTCGTATGATGTTTTGGATCTTGAAGGTATATTTGGTTCAGGTCCTAGGGGCCTTGGGTGAGTTTCGGGTGGTTAACGGATCATTTTTTACCTTTGAGTGATAGCTGATGTCGCTGGTGTGTTCTTCTAATTTCCTTATACGTGATCACATGAGTTGATCCGCAATCGCATAAGCTTATTTGGGGCAGAGGTGATTTTGTTCTATGCGGTCGCAGAGTAAGGAACGCGATCGCGTAAGTGTGCTAAGCTGTGCTTCACGAATGCGAGGATAAGGACGCGTTCGCATAGAAGGATTTGAGCAGAGGAATAGGTGAGGAAATTGCTCTATGCGATCGCATGAAGTTGGGTGTGATCGCATATGTCTCTGAAGTAGTAGTGCGCGATCACGTAGAGGTATCCGCGTTTGCAAAAGGTAAGCTGGGAGGCAGTCTGTTTTGTGCTTCGCGATCGGGAGGCTATTTCCACGACCGCGATGAAGGAAATCTGGGTAGATAGTATTAATTCAAAAAACAAGGGTTTGAACCCATTTTTCATATTTTGAGCTAGAAACCATATATTTGGGCGATTCCTAAAGGGATTTTCGTGGAGTTGATTGGGATAAGTGATTTTTACTTGGTTTTGGTTAAATCCCATGATTATATCTTCAATTTTATCATCTAATTTGTGATGTGGGGTGAAAATTTGGGGAAGAAGATGAAGTGTACTTGAGTTAGATTTTTGAGGTTTTGTATGATATTTTGTTATCAGATTGGAGTAAATTTGGTATGGTTATATTCGTGAGTGAATGAGCTTTCGGGTTTTGTGACCTTTGTCATATTTTGAGACGTGGGCGTTGGGGACGGGTTTGAGCCGATTTCGAATTTTTGGCTCTAATTTAGTAGTTTTCTTGTGGAATTGACTTGTGACTAGATTCGGGATATTCGGAGGTCGACTCGCGAGGCAAAGGCATTTTGGAGTAGCGTTTTGCTCGGATTGAGGTAAATAACAGTTTTAAATATGGACCTGAGGGTATGAAACCCCAGATGTTGTGCTATGCGATTATTTGGAGGTGACGCACATGCTAAGTGACGGGCGTGTGAGCATGCACCATGGGAATTGTGACTTGGTCCATATCGTGAAACCGTAAATTGGAATAACTTGTTATTAGCTACATGTTTCTCTCTGTTTTATAGATATTGGACTAAAATCCATATTAGAAATCATGCTTAGGCTAGTTGTCACTGTTGGGACCCGTAAAGGTCATATACTTGTTGAATTAACTGCTATTTGATGTCTTGTACTAAGTCATGATTTTCTTGTGTATCATACCTCCATCTCTTCTTGTTCCTTGTTGATACATATTATTATCTTAGTTTGGGATGATTTATATGATTTCTGAGAGCCCGAGAGATCGAAAAAGTTGGTAATAGAGATAGGGCCTGAGTGCTGAGCTGTGAGCTATGTGTCTATCTATGGATCGGGTTGCATGTCGCAACGAGCCTTAGGATATATATATATATATATATATATATATATGAATTTGCGTGCAATAACGAGTCTTGTGGGTATTTATACATTATGGATAGGGCTGTACGCCGCAACAATATAGCGATTAGGCTGAAGGAGCCCCTCCAGAATCTGTACACCCCCAGTGAATGCACCTATTGAGCGTGAGTATTGAGGGATGAAAGGCGAGTGATTGAGTTGTTGAGATGAGTTGAGTGACTGTTACCCTGAGAGGCAGTACTTGCTTTCAATTTCTATTGCACTTAGTTGCTATCTATCATTATTGTGAATTTCTAAAAGATTTTTATATCCGATTTACTTGAACTTGAAACTATATAAAACTGATTTGACTTAAATTGCCGGATTTGAAAGCATGTCTATTCTTTACTGAAATTACGGAAAACGAACCTTAACTATGTAGCTCATCACTATTTTCAGTTTCTTATTTATTATTATTACTTACTTAGTTGGATGTACTCACGTTGCTCCATGCACCTCGTGTGTAAATTCAGGTATTTTCGGACATGGTGGATGTTGATCTCGTGCGTGGTTGAGTATCAGATATTTACGATGTAGCTGCCGGCGTTCGCAGTCCTTGTCTCTCCTTTCTTGTTATCTTTTCTTTCCTGTATTGGAATTTTTACTTAGACTGTTGTAGACTCTATTTTAAACTGGTTGTTTAGATGCTCATGACGTAGTGACAACCCGATGTCGGGCTGTTTTTCGCGCTAATGCTTTGGGTTTACCCCGTTTTTATGAAAAACTTCGATTATTTTAAATGTCTTAATTCATTTCTGTTAAATATTAAAAGTATTTTTAAAATATCGGCTTGCCTAGTACCACGATAGTCCCCGTCACGACGGGTTAGATTTTGGGTCGCGACCATAAGTTGCTCCCTCATTTCTTTTTACTAGCCCCTTATACTAAAATTAATTAATTTTTTACTTGTCCATTTTAACAAATCAAGAAAGATTTATTATCTTCATCAATATTACCCTTAGTATTAAGTACCCGGGAACACTTTCCAAATTTACTTGAACTACAACTTTAATAACTATTTGTAAGAATAATTTAGTGAAAATCCTTAATAAACAATTTCTTATGTGTCTGTGCCAATCAATAGAGGACTAATAGTAAAAGAGATAAGGATTATGATTTTGCAGTAAAATTTCAGAATGATTTATCCCATGTTTAGTTAAGCTTTTAAGATTAGCAATCTCAAGTTTGTTTATATTATAATTGTGATATTATTTTTATCCAACACTTCATGTGGGATAACAATCTCAAGTGTCCATAGATCTTTTTCCTTTTTTTCTGGATTTTTTTCAGACGTATTTGTCAAAATGAGTTTTACAAACACTAAAAAGTGGTTTTGACTAACTTTTTCAAAATTTCAAAATTTCTTTTTCTCGTTAACAAAACTGTAACATTTTTTCAAGTAAAATGCAACACCTCTTTTGGATCCTCAAGGGAGACTACCTGCAATAGAGCATGAAATGATGCCTAATATCCATAATGTGTGACTTCCTACAAGATCAAATACAAGTTGGCGATTTTGCATGAACCATGGTAATTTGAAGAAAATGCCCCACAGTGACCTTTATCCCTTTCCATTCATTGATCGGATGGTTAACAAACTTGCTGGATGGGCTTTTATTTGCTTCTTGGAGAATCTGATGAGAGCCACGTGGTGGCGCTTCTTGATCTGAAGTGATTTAATGGTAACATGTGTCGTACCGCGACGTTAAATCAGGTGCTTCTTGGGAGGCAATCCAAATATCTTTCTTTCTCTTTGATTTTCTTTGTAGCTTAGGATTTTTGAGCTAATTGTTTGTGAGATGTTGCAGGGATTGTGTTGAAGCAGTGCAAAACAAAGGAGAAAAATTGCAGTCTCTGAAGTTTGCTAGTGCGGCCGCGGTGCTCTTTGTGCGGTCCGCACTGGCATAAGCCAAATATGACAGTCTCTGAAGTTCTCCATGCGGCCGCGGTCCTTTTATAGCGGTCCGCATTGGACCTCCATGGCCGCGTTTCGTTTTTATACGGCCCCCGGAGGCTGGCTTCTGAAAACTCTTTGAGACAAAACCCAGCACGGTCCGCATTCGCTTTTGTGCGACTTCGCTGATAGGTAAGTAAGGGGCCCATGGGTTGTCTATAAATAGAGACCAAGGGTCTCATTGTACCCTTTTCGTAATTTGAAAACCTAGAGCCCTAATTATACTGTTCATCCTTTCCTGAGACCAATTTTCTTGCTTGTTAGGATTAATTGTATTCAATCTTCACATACATGATAACACTTCATGCCTTTGTGTTTAATTAATTTCATATTTTCAATTTTTATTTGCTTGCCAGTAGTTGTAACTTCTTTCTTTCTTTACGTTTTTCTTGGATTTGTTAGTTAGGATAGTTTATATGTTTTTTTTTTTTTCTGAGTGTGATTCAATGTTGGGTAAATTAGTAGGGACAAGTAGGAGTCTAAAATTGAACAAAAATGGAAGAAAATAAGATTCCCTAACTTAGTTCCCTAATTCTGGCTCAGCGCGACCCGCGGTCGCCTTAGCGCGGCCCTGACGTGGTCCGTATTGCCTTTTTGTGTGGACAGCAGTACCTGAAATGACTGAAACACAAATTGTTTCCAGCACGGTCGCTTTGCACATTGTGCGGTCCGCGCTGACCCACCGCGGCCGTGACCCCATTTTGTGCGGATCGCGGTGAGAGATTCAGAGAAGTGTTTTCTGGGGCCTTGTTCAGTGCGGCCCGCGGTCGCCTTAGCGCGGTCTGCGGTGCCTCCAATACGGTCGCACTCCTGATGGTGCGGTCCGTGGTGCCAGGTTTTGTAGCATTGTCTGCAACATATTCTTCTGTTGTCTGTAACTTTAATTCATTTACCTGTTTCACCACCTGTGTTTAAACTAACAATGCTAGATGTGTTTGCTTGCAGACAATGGTAAAACAACGAGGACGGGGTGCAAAATAACCTGGCCGAGGTGACTCCTCCCGGGGAGGAAAGGGGAAACAAGTTAAACTCACTCCCTGACCTAAACTGAAAACAAGGAAACAAGTTGTTATAGATGATGACCAATCATGGAGTGAGTACGTACCCTCTCAAGATTTCTCTTCTGATTTAGGCCCAGATCCCTCAGTCCCAGTTTCACCTACTGCCTAAGCTCCACAACATGCACCTTCTGAGTCGTCTGATGGTTCAGCAGCAGGCAGCGGTGAATACTCCACCTCCCCTACAGCTTCAGTACCTGGGGAGAGTGCAGAGGGTGAGACTAATAGTGATGAAGAGGTGCCAGATAGTGGTGTGCCCCAGGTTGGGGGTATTGAATGAACTAGAAAACCCAAAGTCTGGAAGATCGATTTGTCAGTTAAGTGGCATTTCATAAGTTTAGGGAATGGTGGTTAGTACGAAAATTGATTATAGAGAGGAGTATCATCACAAGTGACCTACTGCCCTTACTTCCAAATGTCCATAGATGATTTCATACCATAGTGGGATGGGAGCATTTTCGGGATGATTTAATAGATGCCAATGAGCACATGGTGAAAGAGTTCTACTGCAATGTGGCCCACGTCAAAAAGGGCTCAATCATGACCAAAGTGCAAAACAAAAATGTAGTGTTCTCTGGAAAAGCTTTCAATGATTATTTGGGGTTTAATAACGAGGATGAAACCCAATACAATGAGAAGTTGGCAATGGGTGAAGAGTTTCGCCCATGGGTAGATAGGTACTTGGCTCACCCAGATACTGTTCCGGATTGGATACAAGCGAGAGTGAAGATTGTGCGGAGGACATTGAACTTTGAGACTAGGGGTGGCTGACATTTGTGAGCAACAAACTTGACCCCACTTCCCATGATCAAACTATCCCACTTCCCCATGCAATTTTAATTTCTTCTATCATGGCGAGCTTCCCTATCAATGTGGGAAATGTGATGCATCGGGCTATTACTTTGATGCGGGTTGGTAGTGACCGTCCTAACACTTTCACCAACTGGAACTACCCGTTTCCTAACACTCTCACCATGTACTTCCAGGATTTGAAGGTAAAAAAGAAGTCCTATCATGTGAAGGTAAGACTAGTGGCCCTATTCTCATGGTTTAGCGTACAGGGGCCTGACATTCCAAAGGACAAGAAGTACAAGCCACCCACTTCTACCCCAACTGGCCAGTCTGAGGAGCCAGCTGCAGTAGAGTCTTCTGTTGAGCCCTCCACAGAGCCCACCATGCCTGCTACCATCACTATTGATGATTTGCCTCCAGGACCCTCCGCTTCTACTGGCCCTAGTACTTCAGCTAGCCCGAGGGTTCCTTCTTTCCCGGCTCATCCTTTCACGGCCCATCAGCTAAGCCAGACACCAGCGAGTTTGAACAACTAGATGTCAGTTGCGACATCCAAGTTGTCCACATTGTCTGCTACAGTAGAGGCCCATTCAGCACATCCCACTGCCCAGATTCCTCAGTCCATTGAGGACACACTGAAGAAGCTCCTGGATAACCAGGAGAAGATTATGAGGACTCAGGATGCCTTGACTAAGGCGGTGGATTCACATGGCAAGGATTTGACGGAGCTTGCCAAGGAGCACAAGACGATGAGGAAGTCAAGGGCTTCCAAAGAGTCTGTGAAAGAGCTACGGAAAGATGTTGACAAGCTATTGGCAGACCAGATGCATTTAGACTTGTTATTTGGGGATCCAGCTCCTCCGGCAGCAGCACCAGTGCCACAGCCACATCAGGAGCAGGCACCTAGGCCTCTAATGAAGAAGAGAAAGCTTCCCAGTTCAGTTGGTGCAGTTATCAAGCTAACAGACCCACAGGAGGTCCCCTCCAGTGATGCACCTATCATTCAGCCAGTCTAGGAGCAGGCCCCAGTCCCAGCAGCTGAGCAGCAGGAGCCCAGGAACCAGTCTGAGGTTCCCACACATACAGAGGACTTGGGGACCACTGATGATCCTATGAAGACGGACCAGTCCTAGGGAGCTTCTATATCTTTTACTTTGATTTTGATGCTTATCTGTTTAGTTGGCATTAGGGACAATGTCAGCTTTTATTCGTGTGGGTGCGCCTACTTTTATCTAGATGACTGTATATATAGATTCTTAGTTTATGTTTTTGTTGATTTTCTATTTTGGGCTGTATATAACTTTACATTTAGTTACTTTTATCGTACTTTCTACTTTTTATTCTCTCTTTTGGTCTGTATATAAAGTTATATTTCTGTACATATTCATCCCCCATTGTATATTCTACTCCCATATTGTACATATTCATTCTATTTTCTATTTTGGCAAAAAAATTTCGTTTTTAGCTTTATAGTTAGGCTCGTAGCCTCTTGTTTTGTTTTTGACACATCCAATACGCCCTTGGTTTTATTAAGGCCACATTTCTTTTCAAGGGTGGAGTATTGTGTGAACCGGGTGGCGATTCCCGATGATAGATGGAGTGACAAACTTCTTAAGGGTTTGAGTCCGTTTCTTTGATTTTTCTTTTGTTTTTGATAGTTGTAGTTAAAGGTACCTCAAGCAAAGCTTCACTTGGGCCTAGAACATTTGCCTTTGATCCCATGGTCAAAGACATAATGTTGTGTTTAGGAAGGTGAAAATCGTGGCTTTGAGACTTTTGCGTTGACCAAACAAGCATCATGTCGTCTTTAGTACCATTGTGTGCTTGAATCGTAACTATGGTCGTTGTGGGCCCTCGACTTGATGTTTTTGGCAATCCCCTAGCGTGTATGGTGAGGAATCAAATTGTGAGTCCAAGTCCCGAGCCAATGGTCTAGAACTTACCCTGAATGTTTGTTGAGGCAAAATCCTAGGTGAAATTTGACTTGAGAAATGATTATAGGCTCTCCTTGATCCGAATATTAAGCTGAACAATTCCATAGCCTACCAAAGAGATGATCCCTAGTTAAACTTTTTATTTCAAGAACCAATGCTACAAGCCTATCCCCGTACTAAATGATTACCCTCTCTTGGCACCCAAATCTTCCCTTGAGTAATGGCAAATGTCTAAGTTTGGGGGGAGAGACAAGAAAGGAAACAAAGTGGTAGAAAGGTACAAAAGCAAAAGAAAAAGGAATGCAATGAAAAAGCAAGAAAAGAAAAAGACAAAAAGAAAGTCTAATGTGAACAAGAATAAAAAAGGATTCAAGGAAAAAAAATTGAAAAAGGTGTGGAAAAAAGTAGAAAAAGGAGAAATGTTTTGAATTGCATAAGAAAGAGTGACAATGTGTCTCTCTAACACTTTGTAAAGAATTGAAATACTCAAAAGAGTCAAGAGAGTTGTGACAAAATGAATCAAAAGAAGTGCTTAAGGGAAGATTGAACCCACTTGAATAAAAACATGTCCTACCCTTACCCAAAAGCCTTCACAATGACTCCACAAAAGCCCTATAGGATCTTGAGTTGAAGAAAACCTACATTAGTGGATACTTACATAAGGGGAAAGCATATGGTACCTAGAGCCGGACTTGTGACCTTCTTCTTGAGAGAGATGAGTGAAACTCCATCAACCTCGATATGTATGTTAATACTCTAAAAAGTGAGGTTCGCTTAGGGAGAGTTGAGGACGTGTGAGTTTGGGTTCACAATGACCAAAGTAATTGAGAGAAGTTCTTCGATGAAATATGTCAACTCTTGATGCTTTTGTGTCACACTTGATCCATGGTTTTTCAAGGTTTAAATGTGTTAATGATGCATTTGTATTGAGGGCAATTGTTAGTCCTAATTGATGCTTGTTGAGGTTGCTTTAGGATAGCTGGAATTACTTGAATTTTTCTTTAAGGGGTGGGTCTTATTTTGTTTGCTTGAGGACAAGCAAAGGCTTAAGTTTGGCGGAGTTGATAAGTTGGGATTTTAACGTGTTTTATGACCCTACTTGCCTATGCTTTAAGTATAAATTGCTACAAAATAGCCCCAAAATGCTCACAGGTTGTGCTTGATTGCAGGTTTGGTCGATAAAGTGACGAAATGTCCAAGATCGGCTCAAAAAGGAGTGAAACCTCCTCAAATATCAATGATCAAGAGAATTGAGGAAAAAGGGCCTAGTGCGGACCGCGCAAAAGTGGATGCGGCCACACTAGGAGGTTCAGAGACATGGCATATTCAGTGGAAGTGCTACACGACCGCGATTAGATTCTCGCGGTTCGCGGTCAAGCTACGAGGCCGCTTCACACTTTTGTACAGTCCGCGTGAACGAGATTCAGAGAGTTGAAGTTTTGACAATTTCAAGCAATGTGCTCCGTGCTCCTTTATGTGAGGCCGCGCCAACTTCCATCGCGGAAGCGGTGCACTTTCTCGCAGTTCGCGGTCCCCAACTTTAGAGAAGCTGAAATCTTAAGTCCAAGAGCCAGTGCGGCCGCGGTCCTTTTTGCGCGGTCCGGCTAACCACAAAGGGGTATTTTTGTCTAGTTTTTTCAGCCTAGTATAAATAAAATATTTTACCATTTTTCGGTTAAGATTCTGAACGCAGCTGAGATCGTGAGACTCGATATTGCAGCCATTTTTGGCACTTTTACTCTTTATTATTGTAGTTTCTTTTTAGTAATTAATTAATATGCTTAGTTCTTCATCTATTTCTTTAATTTCTGTACCTAGCATGAGTAGCTAAACCCATTAGCTAGGGTTGTGGCTCAACCCTAGTGTGGGTAATTGATGGGTGTTGTCATCTAAGGTTAGATTGATGTTGGATGTTTGTTATTTGGGTTTATTTTATATTTTAATTAAGGATTGGTGGTTGAAAACGCTGATTCTAGCTTTGTGGGTTTAACTCTTCTTGAGAAAGAGAGTCCATGACCCCAAAATTAACCCAACAAGGAATTGGGATGGACCCATGAGAAATGGTAGTCCCAATTAACGGGCTAAATCTCGAGAGAGTAATTACCCTACTTGAACCCTAGTTGCTTGGTTTAATTGACCTACCCAATTGGTCTCGAGAGAGTTAACTGGGTAAAATCATTCTCTCTATCGAGAGGTGTGAGAGTGGGTACAATTGTGCAACGGTTATAGCATAAGCCCCAAATATGCCAATCTATCCTTAGTGGTTTCCACCCGTTGAATAATCACCTAGGTGATGCCATGACCCTAGTGCCTTTCTCTATATTAAATACAACTTAGCAATATTCTCTTAGCATAATTTAGTTTAAACATTAGTTTTATAATAGTAGTTATAAAAAATCAAAGAAAACCAAAATTGTTTGAAGTGATATTAGAAGCACAACCGCATTTCTAGACTAGACAGACATTACAACTCCACAACTAGCTCCCTGTGGAAATTCGATCCCGAACCACTATTCGGGTAAAAGCTATTGCGACCCGCTCTTCCTACCTTAGTGTAGCATCTGCAGCAATCACGGTACAATACTACGTTTTGTGTATTGTCTTGTCGGTCTGAAAAGCTGACCGACTGCGCAAAAGCTATTTCGTTTCATTGCAGGCATCATCTGTAACTTCATGATTGAACTATAGTTTAGTGACAATGGCTCATTTTCTAATTTAGTGAATTTCTTAGGGGTAACGTACTTTGGTACAAACATTAGATTTGAACAAATATTTTTCCTAGATCGGCTATGTGCCTGATCACCCACATCCCAAGGGCCAAATGCTAGCATTTCTTTATTCTTTTGAGATTGTATGACTCGAAAAATGGATTTCGGTTTTGTACGATTAGGTTTGTTGAAAAATAAGGTTAATCATATCAATATCAATATTCAATGTAGATCTAGTAGTTTATAAAATGTATAACATTAAAAAAGGAAACTTGGGATAATAATGGAGCAATAATGACTTGAAAATATAAAAGTTATAGCAATAACGGATAATAAATGACTTTCAAATAGTAAATGAGATAAAGATAACCCAGTGAGATTCCCATAAGTCTTTCTGATAATGATGGATGATGATAAACAATCGTAGATTCAGATTTTCATTGGAACGGGAGAGAGGGATAAAAGACAGAAAATGTAAAGTCAAACTTTGTTTCTATTCAATAAAGTGAGAATCTTATACATAGAATGTTGATGAAATTCTATACAAAAGGTCCCATGAATCCTCTTATCTACATCTTTTCCTATTTATATGGGCACAGAGGCCACAAAACCCTAGATAGTACAACAAAGGATAGTCCCTCGGGAATATAAAATCAAAAGTTGATCGCCGCTTCGCACCCAGAATGGGAGCTCGTCCTTGTCCTCGTAATCATCTGCTGAGTCAACTTCTACCTCGGTGTCACTTCGTCCTTCAACCTTAACCTTGACGTTTCGACGTCATCACGATACGTCACAACCATCAAAGGCTTTATTACCGTTGACTAAGTAAGATACATAAAATGAAGTTTTTCCCTATACATAGAAAATGGTACAAAACTTTTAAAACCTCAATGTTTCCCCATCTATTTTTTAATAGAAATTGACATAAATAGCCACTAATATAACCACTTAAACTAAAATAACGAGTGAATGTATTATATAAATATTTTACCTTATACGTGGTATAATATTTCAGCGAACGGTGATTAATTGACCACCCTTAGGCCAACATAACTTCACCCATGGACTACATACAGGACATATGTTATGCATTCATTTTCTTGGTGTAAACACCGGGTCGAGAAAGTTTTTACCTGTCTCACTAATTACCTGCTAAACTTTCGCTACTCTGCAGAGCACTTATAAATATGCCATCCCTTGTTAAGTCCTCCCATTCCTCTTCTGCTTCTTGATGTAGCAAAATTCTCAAGGAAGTAGAAATTAAAAACAAGAGCAAGAACAAGATGACGCTAAAACTAGTGGTAGCTGTGTTTTTGGTGGCACTACTAGTGGTGAATACAGGAGCAGAGGATCCTTACAGATTCTTTGCATGGAATGTTACTTATGGCACCATTTATCCTCTTGGTGTTCCCCAACAGGTTGGTTGCTTTTTTCATGTTGTGTTCAAGTAATATGTGAAAAGATATATTGCCCTTTAATTTTATCATGGTTTGTTTGTGATAAGCTTACAGTACCGTGTGTTTCTGTGTATAGGGTATTCTGATCAATGGCCAATTCCCTGGTCCTGAAATTTACTCTCTCACCAATGATAATATTATTATCAACGTCTTCAACGGCTTGGATGAGCCTTTTCTTCTTTCTTGGTAATTTGACTCATCAACATCCCAGTATTTTAAGCTTATGGGGTTCTTATAACAATCTCAAGTTAATATATATGATAACCGGACCATTAATGAAAATTTTAATACAGATACAGAATTTATGCAAAAGTTACTAGATTCACGGGAACCCGTAATATTTGCTCTATATCCGCCCTTGCTTTCATTATCTTTCTTTGTGTTCAGTCAATCTCAACGTACTCAGTCTCCGGGAGATAATATTTTGATAAACACATGCGTGCAGGAATGGAGTGCAAAATAGGAGAAACTCATACGAAGACGGAGTATGGGGAACGACGTGCCCAATACCACCCGGGAAGAATTTCACATACATTTTGCAAATGAAGGATCAAATAGGGAGTTTTTACTACTTCCCTTCTCTTGCATTCCACAAAGCTGCAGGTGGTTTTGGAGGCATCAGGATCCTTAGCAGACCCCAAATTCCTGTTCCTTTCCCTGAACCTGCTGGCGATTTCACTATACTTATTGGTGATTGGTACAAGAAGAATCACACGGTACTGTTACTGTTACTCATCTCGCTAGCTAACAGTTTAAGATTTCTTTGTTGACAGTATAAATGAATTTTCCGCTATCAATATCATTTAGTTAATCAACTCTAAAACGTTGTCGACTCATTATTTTACTGCAACTGAATAAAAAGCGAATACTCCACTTTAACACTTCTCTAATGCATATGCATTGTTTTTAGGTTGCAAAATGGTCGAATACACATTCAACTTGGTATATTTTTTATTTTGTCATTCTATCTCAACCTTATTCTATTTTAACCCTCCAACTCTATTTTATATGTTTCATTTTGGCCTTCGAACTCTACTTTTTATGTTCCACTTTAACACAAAAGTTGAAATCAGTGCAAAAAATATAGCGCATGTGTATACACAAATCTAAGGTGTAGTAAATATCCAATTAAATGTTGCCACCTGATTTTTTTTCATCCATGTCAAATGGGTCAAAACTAAAATACCTGAACCCCAACGTATTTGGGTAAAATTAAGTCCGCTTCTTATTTACACAAGAAAATGATAACATTGAAAATGAAATCCGAAAAATGGTTCACTTACTTTGTCAAATTTACACCCATAAAAGCGTCGACCTAGATTTCTTGGTGTCCATGATCCTTTCAGTTCAACTTGAAATCCACAAGAACAAATATTCATTCCAATATGAAAAAATAATTTTCTTTGAGACATGGATTCACTTCAAACTTCAACCTTAGATGAAATAAATCCACAAAAAAGATCAGAATAAATAAACGAACAATAAAATTGCAAAAGTTTGAAATTTTCTGGATGGCCATGTATGAAATCGGCAGATGAAAGCTTTGGAACTTTGAGAATGAAGATGGGGCAACAGTGGATGGAAAAATACGGTCGGGTTCGGGTATTTTAGTATTGAACCGTTTGATATGGATGAAAAAAATTATATGGCAACATTTAATTGGATATTTATTACACATCAGATTTGTGTATACACACACGCTATAAGTTTTGCACTAATTTCAGTTTTGTGTTAAAGTGGAACATAAAAAGTAAAATTAGAGGGCCAAAATGAAACAAGGTTGAATGGACTGTACACATATTTGGCCTTTGCAATTTATATGTACATATTTACATGAGATTACACTTATTCTAAACCCATATGATCTAGCTTCTGAATTCACCTTTGTCTTATTACTCAACCCTTTATCATAGTGTGGTATGGGAGAACGATTTAGTACAAATCACGAGAAGTGGTTGAGTGAGGACCAGACTTTTAAGTTTTATCCATCCCAACGTAAACATCATATTAGTACTGATAGCGGAAAATTATTGTGGAATGTGTTGCAAGTATTTTGTGAATGGAAGAATTTTTTTAATTCAAAAAGTGCATTTCTCCACCCAAAAGCTTACACGATGTCTAAAAAACTACTTTACCAAATATTTTTCTAGATAAAAGTGAATGGGTTTCATAAAGTAGATGTATAAAAATAACAATAATAACTATGCTTCAATCTAAAATAAATTAGGGGTTGACCATACAGATCCTCATTCCTCAACTCATATCATCATTATGATTATCAAAATAGATGTATGATTGCCAATAATAATAATAATACTACTAGTAGTAGTATGGACAACAACCTAAATTTTTCTTTTTTATTATGTCCTATCTTTAGCTAAGTCTACATTGATTTCAAAAATTTATAGGTTTTTCGAGACAACATCCTTCCATGTAATATTAGGTCTACCTTCGACAACATCTTCCCTGCCTATAGTTTCACATAAATAACGGTCCCGTGCATTTGCAGGTCTATGTAGGACATGACCAAACCATCTGAATTTTGATATATTTTTATCGTTCGTCATAGTATGGACAGCAACCTATAAAAACCACGGGATTTACGCTTGTTAATGATTAGCTATGGTTACTTACTGTTTAGTACTACTATTTAAACGTCCATTTATACAGGACTTGAAAGCAATTCTTGACAGCGGCAGTGAGTTACCTTTTCCTGATGGTATTCTTATCAATGGTCGTGGCCTTAATGGTGCTTTCTTCACAGTCGAGCAAGGTACAAGCCATTGCATTTCGTCTTATTAACAGAGTTCTGAAAAGAACGTCACATAAATAATATTCTTGACCAAAACCACTCTCGATCTATCTCACAATGAGTTTCTCTATGTATTGAGTACTGAGTACAGGCAAAATTTATAGACTGAGGATATCCAATATTGGATTGGAAAGTTCACTCAACTTTCAGATCGACGGACACAACATGACGTTGGTGGAAGTAGAAGGGACACACACCATGCAGACCACATATTCATCCCTTGATATTCATGTTGGACAATCCTACTCTGTCCTAATCACAGCTGACCAAGCTCCTAAAGACTACTACATTGTTGTTTCGTCCCGTTTCACATCTAAGGTTCTTACTACCACCGGTGTACTTCACTACAGCAACTCTAACAGCCCGGTCTCCGGCCCTCCCCCTGGTTGTCCAACCATCGAAAATGATTGGTCCCTCAACCAGGCTCGTTCTATCAGGTGTGACTTAATTGATTTCACCTCTTTACGATTCATATTTTCTTATTTTTGTGGGTTGATCGTATTTTTCGATCTAACTTGGTACTCATTTTTGTGTGTCTAGGACCAACTTGTCAACTAATGGACCAAGGCCAAACCTACAAGGTGTATACCACTATGGTATGATCAATATTACTAGAACTATAAGACTTGCCAACTCTGCTGGTCAGGTCAATGGGAAGCAGAGATATGCCGTCAACAGTGTGTCCTTTGTGCCAACTGATGATACTCCGTTGAAGCTTGCTGACTTCTTCAAGATTGGAGGATTCAGTGTGGGGAGCATAGCTGATGCCCCCACCGATGGAGGAATTTACCTCGGCACATCTGTATTGGGCACTGACTACAGAGCATTCATTGAGATTGTATTCGAGAACCATGAGAGAATCATTCAGAGTTGGCACCTTGATGGCTACGCTTTTTGGGTAGTAGGGTAAGTTTATGAAGAAAACTAGTAGCTTTTACTATTTTTTATTTATTGAATTCTCTTAACGTTAATGCAGCATGGATGAAGGAGAATGGAGTCCTGCTAGTAGGGTTCAATACAATCTTCGCGATGCAGTTTCACGTTGCACCACTCAGGTAAGATTAAGAGGGGAAAAAAAAAGAAGGAAGAAAATTTTATGCTACTCTACCCCAACATTTATGAGATAGAAAATTAACATGAGAAATATTTGGAAAATGCAGGTGTATCCTATGTCATGGACTGCAATTTATGTGGCACTTGACAATGTGGGCATGTGGAATCTAAGGTCTGAATTTTGGGCTCGACAGTACCTAGGACAACAATTATACATGAGGGTTTACACCACATCGACCTCTTTACGAGATGAATATCCTGTTCCAAAGAATGCTCTTCTATGTGGCAAGGTGGCAGGCCGGCGCACACGACCTCTTTAACCTAAGCTGCAAATCAAAGCGTTTCGTAGCCAATAATTGTTATTGTTGTTATTATTGTTTTGTTTTTCCATGCGGATCAGGCAAGGTGGTAGGCCGGCGCACACGACCTCTTTAACCTAAGCTGCAAATCAAAGCGTTTCATAGCCAATAATTGTTATTGTTGTTTTGTTTTTCCATGCGGATCAAGCAAAGTGAGAAAAATAAGATTTTAATTTGATTTATGATAGGACACTTGTATGCTGTTATAAGTAAACAGCCTCAGAGAGCAATGCCAGGATTAAGTAATAATACTAGCTTCAACTTATTACTGCTCCTATTAGTTTACCGCTTCTAGTTCAAATCACATTGCTTCAGGTCCAATTCATAATTTCATTCTCCTTTTCCACATAACATTGCATAGTTTCGAATTAATGCAATTAAATTGCTGTTTTACCTATTTGTGCGCAGATATTCAATTTTCTTTTCTTGACAAAAAGTTATGTTCAAACATATGCTTCACAAAGTATAGCTGAAGTCAGAAAATTGAGGGTTCAAAATAACAGCCAAACATCTCTATAAAATTTTTTTTTCACAAACATTTACTATAAAAGTCAAGTTCTTTTTGGAATTTATTTTTTATATTATATTTGACCTTGCTATAATACCTTTTTATCTATAACAACAACAACAACCATCTTTAGAGCAGTACATTCTTTGTCAAATTATCCTCTATAACAACCATGTAGAATCTCTAAGATTACCAACAATAAGTCTAAACATTTTACCAAGTATTTTAAAATTTAATTACTACTTATAATAAAAATATCACTGCACAAACTTTTTCATAGTTTTGAAGAACCTCAACCTACTGCTACTTGGACTAAGATATAAGATTCAATTGTTAAACTCTTAGATTGCCTTCAAGCAAATGTATCAGATACCCTTTTGATGAAAGTTTGGACACAAATTTTTGCCAATTCAATTGTTATACAACTAATAAGAGATCGAAATCTATGAAACAAGCTACAATTGCATAGCTCTTCCATCAATTTTAAAGATTTTTAATTTTCTAGTAGTTTTAAAATGTGCACTTAAAGTTCAAATCTTTTCACATTTAATTATGAATTTATTAATAATGTATTAGCTTTCTTTAAAATTTAATTAGTAAAAGACGCATATTTTTTGAGATTTTGATTTTGGATATTTTTCTTATATTTTATATGTAATATTAAAAAAGGAAAAATAATATTTTTTGGACAACTTTTGTCAACAATAGCAAAAAAAATATTTCAACGTTAAATGGTGTTATATATATATACAATAACCATTCACTATAAAAATAAAAAAATAGCGGAACAAACAACGTTATTAAAAAGAGATTTGACTAGAGAGATAAACAAGAGATAGGCATCACAACACAAATTATTGTTTACTTTCTACAAGTCCTAAATTGGAGATAAATATACACAGAGGAAAAAAAAGGAAATGAGAAAAATATCGGAAAAGTGGGTCATTTAAACAAAAACAACAAATAATTCTCTAAACTGATTGAAGAGAAATGCTTTACCTGAAGTATTTTAGTAAAAATTAAGGATGAAGGAGATGATAAAGAGGAAATAATAGGACTATGAGCAGCGATATAATACACTACTTCTCCGTTTGGGTTCTTCAATGCAGCGAGGTGGAGACTGCCTCATGAGTTCTTTGACCAGAGAGAGTGTAGGTATTTTTTTTTTTTTGTGAGCAGAGAAAATGAAAGCCATATAGTCCCGGTATAAAATTTGGAATTATAGTTATTCCATATTTGATTGTGGATTTTAGCAAATACCTATTGTATGGGGTCAAATTTGGCCCTCAATGTCTCTACGCCGAAGGGTACGCCCAGTTAGCATCCGCCCACTGAAGTAAGGGTACGACTTGGGCTTAAGGACAAAGGCGACGCCAACTAAAACTCAGCGTTCTCGCTAGGGGGACGTCGACTATTTGTACTTTTATGATTATTTCGAGGAAGACCTCCTGCTATATAAAGGAGACCTCCCCATTGTAAAAAGGGATCAAGATTATTATCAAAGAATACAACTCTCTCATTTTCTCCTATTTCTCTCTCTATCTCTACATCTAACGAACACTCATTCTCAAGTTCTTATTTTTGACGCCGTCTGTGGGGATTTCGAGAATCAAACTCATAGTATCCACCTAGACAACAACCAACAACCATTCTCTACACCACACAAAAAGATGGCCGAAAATAACATACGATCGAAAGCAATAGTGGTGTTACAACCAATCTCCTTGGTCCTCTCAATGAGGCCAGTGACGAGGGTATCTTGAATGCATCCCCTGGCACTACACCAGGTACAGAAATCTCACCTTCTCCATCTAAAGATCTGATGATCTTGCATGAAAAATGAGCCCCCACATCTGCGGCTAAGGAAGCACCCTCGGTGGTTAAGAAGCTACTGGAAGAATGGCTAACAAGTACTCTAAGTGGCTTGGTTGAGAAGTCACCACAAAGTAACGTCAGGTGTACGCCAACGGTAAGCATCACTGCTACCATGGGTGAACCTGAGGCTGTACGAGCAAATAACAGACCCATCGAAGCACAGGCCAACGACGGTGCGCTAACAGCCATCCTAAAGAAGATGGAAGAAATGGAGAATGAAAACAAGGCTCTTCGAGACCAAATGAAAGAGCATCAGGACAGGGTAGACAAGATCCCTGGTGCTCCCAAGTTGCTGCCAAAATGCGACGTGGGAAGATTCGTCGAACAACCATATACCGAAGAAGCTGCTCCTCACTCTATCCCAAAAACCTTTAAGATGCCACCCTACTTAAGGGTATACGACGGAACCACAGATCCCGAAGATCATTTGATACACTATATTACTGCCGTGAAAGGTAATGACCTATCAAAAGAGCAGGTACTACCGGTGCTGCTGAAGAAGTTCGGTGAGATGCTGACGGGAGGGGCCCTAACGTGGTACTCCCAGCTACCAGCTAAGGCAATATCAACGTTCGAGGAAATGGCAGATAAGTTCGTCACCGCCCATGCAGGAGCAAAGAAAGCGGAAGCAAGGGTCAACGACATCTTCGCCGTCAGGCAAACCGCAGGGGAAGGACTCAGAGACTTCCTGGTCAGGTTCAATAGGGTAAGGATGAGCTTGCCAAACATATCGGAAGGTATGGCAGCCGTCGCTTTCTAGAACGGGCTAAACAGGGATGGTTCGAGGGCGACCAAGAAGCTACTAAGACGTCTCATGAAATATCTCCCTACCATATGGGAAGAAATCCACAACGCCTATTGCGCTGAGGTACGAGCGGAAGAGGAAGATCTTAATGGGCTGACCCAATGGTTAACAGCGATACACTCAGAGAAGAGGAGGGATCGACGCAATGAAGGACGGCGAGAACAACTCCCACGCTCCAACAGAGACCGGCACCAGCCATACACCAGATCCTCCTATCCACCACCAAGTCATACAGATGCTCTACAGCGATACGTCGCCCCACTCCGAAACGAAAGAGGTACACCTCCTTTATTATCTGCCCATAACTTTTGCGTATCTCCTTCAGAAATAGTGTACGCACTGGAGAAGCTGGGCACCAAGGTGCAGTGGCCGCAAAAGATGAAATCAGACCCCGCTACAAGGAAATCAAACGTCTTATGCGAGTTCCATTAGGAACGGGTGCACAAAATTGAAGACTGCATAAGCCTACATCAAGAGGTGGCCAGGATGCTGAATCAGGGATACCTGAGGGAACTGCTCAGTGACAAAGGAAAAATAAACTTTGCGCACGGACGGGAACAACCCCATGGGCCGCCAAAGCCGCCCTCCCCAACACGCACGATAAACATGATCGTCGGAGGCGGCGACGACTCAGCGATCAATCACGTCAAGTTCGACACCACGCACAAATTAAAATGGACCATCGCCCATGAACGGTATGACAACTTCGAAGATAGTATCACCTTCGATAAGTCCGATGCCGACAATTTGTCTTTCCCTCATTACGATGCTTTAGTTATCACTTTACGTATCGCCGATACGGATGTTAAAAGAATCATGATTGACGATGGAAGTGGCACCTGTATTATCCACCCGAGGGTCCTCGTACAAATGGGACTCGAGGGTAAGGTAATACCGCGTTGCATAATACTGACTGGTTTTAATAATGCAGTGGAACTGACATCCGGAGAAATATTACTGCCCGTTTTAGTAGGACGGGTTACGCTGGAAACCACTTTCCACGTAATGAACCTGGAAACGACCTACAACATCATCATAGGACGCCCATGGATACATGCCATGCGAGCGGTCCCTTCAAGCGTGGGGGGTATTCAGCATTCGAGGCGAGCCGCGCACCGCACAGGAATACTACAAAATAGCTCAAGATTGCACCCACACCAAATAGCTAAAAGGGGAGAGTGCAGAAGTATAGCAATCAGCCGTGCCGGGGACTAAAGTCAACCCGACAACGGACGCTATCAAAGACCCCGACATCGTGGAAGCCTGCAAAGCAACTGTTGAAGATCTCGACCCGGTCCAGTTGGACGACGCCGACCTCACAAAGAAAGCCTACATCGGGCACGACCTCACCAACCCGAGTAAGTATTGTGAATTCCTAACTAACCATACTGATTTATTTGCTTTTTTCCATTCAGATATGCTGGGAATACCGAGAGACATCGCCACCCACAAGCTGAACCTCAATCCATCATATCCGCCTGTGCGACAGATGAGAAGGAAATTCAACGCCGCCATCAATAAAGCGGTCAGTGAGGAGGTAAACAAATTACTGGCCAACGATTTCATCAAAGAATCGAAGTACCCCTAATGGGTCACCAATATCGTCATGGTCAAAAAGAAAAATGGCAAGTGGAGAATGTGTGTGGATTTCACTGATCTGAACAAGGCATGTCCTAAGGATTCATTCCCACTACCCCATATCGACCAATTGATCGACGCCACTGCAGGACATGAACTGCTGAGCTTCTTAGATACCTACTCCGGCTATAATCAAATCATGATGGCCGAGGAAGACCAGGAGAAAACAACTTTCATCACCCACCAAGGGACATACTACTACAAGGTAATGCCCTTTGGGCTCAAAAATGCGGGGGCTACGTACCAGAGACTGGTCACTAGAATGTTCAAAGAACAGCTCGGTAAGATCATGGAGGTCTATATCGATGATATGCTGGTGAAGTCGGCAAAGAAAGAAGACCACATCGACCACCTGAAAGAAGCCTTCGAAATACTAAGGAAGTATGGGATGAAGCTGAACCCCGAAAAATGCGCTTTTGAAGTAGCCTCGGGAAAATTCTTAGGATTTCTCGTGTCCTAATGAGGCATCGAGGTCAACCCAAATCAGATCAAGGCAATAGATGAAATACCTGAGATTTTGAACAGCAAAAAATAGGTACAAAAGTTGACGGGGCGAATAGCCGCCCTATCCAGATTCATCTCACGGTTCTCCGATAGGTGCCATAAATTTTTCAATGTGTTGAGAAATAAAACGAAATGGAGCGAGGAATGTGTCGAAGCCTTGACAAAATTGAAATCATACCTATCTTAGCCACCACTACTGGCCAAAGTGAGCCCGGGCGAGCCCCTGCTTGTATATTTGGCCGTCTCTGAGGTCGCCGTCAGCGTAGTCTTGGTCCGCGAAAATGAAGGTACACAATCTCCTATTTACTATATTAGCAAAACCTTAGTGGATGCCGAAACACGATATCCACACCTTAAGAAATTAGCCCTAGCATTAGTCGTAGCTTCACGAAAGCTCCGACCCTATTTTCAATGCCACCTTATAAAAGTAGTGACGACCTTCCCCTTGAGAAGTGTCCTACATAAGCCTGAATTATCAGGCAGACTCGCTAGATGGGCTCTAGAGCTCAGCGAGCACGGCGTCTTGTATCACCCGAGAACTGCCATTAAGTCGCAAGTACTTGCCGACTTTATAGCCAATTTCAGCGCAAAAATACTGCCAGAGGTGGAACTGGAGGCGCGTCGTACCCCCTCCAACACCGACTTACGGACTCTGTACACTGATGGCGCTTCTAACGCCTTGGGATCAGGACTGGGACTCATTCTTGAGGTCCCCACGGGCAAAATAATTTGCGAGTCCGTGCGGTGTCCCAAAATGACTAATAACGAGGCCGAGTATGAGGCCGTTATTACAGGTATGAAACTAGCTATCAAATATGGGGCTCGACGACTCGTTCTCCACTGCGACTCCCAAGTTGTAGTGAACCAGGTCACTGGGACTTACCAAATCAAGGAGCAGAGATTGCAGAAATATCAGTCAGAGGTCCACAGATTAATGACTGAGTTCGACGAGTGCCGCTTCAAACAAATTTCGAGGGCACGGAACGTCGAAGCGAACGGCTTGGCAAAATTTTCCGCAGCCACTAAAAACTTCGACAGAGAAAGGATGGTCACCCTCCTCCATTCAGCCATTGATCACACTGAGGTACTTTCTTTAAAGTTGACTTGGGACTGGCGCCCAATTTGTATCCTATCTGCAGGATGGTACATACCCACTCGATAAAAAGGAAGCAAAGAAGGTCCGTGTACAGGCCGTCAGGTATTGCTTGATAAACCACGAGCTCTACAAACGGACATTTGGCGGACCCCTAGCCAAGTTCCTAGGGCCGTACCAAACAAGACCAGTACTCGAAGAGGTACACAAGGGTCACTGCGGCACCCATACAGGTAACCGCGCCCTCGTAGGCTGCATAATACGAGTCGGTTATTATTGGCCCACCATGAAAAAAGAGGCAGTGGAATACGTTCGCCGATGCGAACAATGTCAGAAGTATGCCCCTATGATACACCAACCAGGAGAGCCCTTCCACTTAGTCACTTCCCCATGGCCTTTGATCAAATGGGGAATGGATATAGTCGGTCCCCTGCCAGTAGGACGAGTAAAGGTACGATTTCTATTAGTATTAGCTGACTACTTCTCCAAGTTGGTGGAAGTAGGTGCGTACGCCCAAATACGCGAACAGGAAGTCATTGACTTCATATGGAAGAATATCATCTGTCGTTTCGGCATCCCTAAAGAAATCAGCTGCGACAACGGACGATAGTTCATCAGTCAGAAGACGACAGAATTCTTCGACAAATGGCACATTAAGCGAATACTAAATACTAAACATACTGAAAAAGAAACTCGAGAAAGCCAAAGGGTTATGGCCCGAGCTACTACCAGAAGTATTGTAGGCGCACCGGACCACACAAAATCCTGCACAGGAGAAATACCATATTCACTGGTCTACGGAACCGACGTAGTCATACCAGTCGAAGTTGGCAAACCAAGTTTGAGGTATTCATATACCAGCAGAATAGAGAACAACGTAAATAGGCATCAAGACCTCGACGAGGCCGAGGAAAGAAGAGAAATGTCCCACATAAGAATGGTGGCTCAGAAACAACATGTCGAAAGATACTACAATAAAAGAGCCAAAGTAAGACCACTCAAGGAGACTACGTCCTCAAAGCTAAAACATTGGCATCAAAAGACCCAAGCGAAGGAAAATTGGGCACCAACTGGGAGGGACCTTACAAAATCACAGCAGCAACAGGTAAATGAGCATTCTAATTAGAAACAATGGAAGGAAGAACTCTCCACAATAATTGGAATGTCGCCCACCTCAAGTATTTCCATTTCTAAAAGGCGTCTCCCGAGTCACACTCTTTTTCCCTTACCCGAGTTTTGTCCCAATTGGGTTTTCTCGGGGAGGTTTTTAACGAGGTGGTAGAGGGGATACCTGGAGATATTTGCGGAGCGAGTTTTTCATACTAGCCAGTCCATGCATTCTCCTAGCTAACATGACTAAGGGACTGGACTAGCATGATCTCCAATGTATGAACGGCTATGGCCGTCTCCAATGTATGAACGGCTAAGGCCATCTCCAATGTATTAACGGCTAAGGCCATCTCCAATGTATGAACGGCTAAGGCCATCTCCAATATATGAACGGCTAAGGCCATCTCCAATGTATGAACGGCTAAGGCCATCTCCAATGTATGAACGGCTAAGGCCATCTCCAATGTATAAATGGCTACGACCATCTCCAACGTATGAACGACTAAGGCCATCTCCAATAGCTAAGGCCATCGTCGTCAATAAGTTGACCTAGCTCGACTACGACAAACGACTAATTCGACGACAGTCAAAGTTACGTACATGGCTACAGCCATCTCCAACGTGTAAATGGCTAAGTCTATCGTCGTCAATAAGTCGACCCAGCTAGACTATGACAAACGAGTAATCTAACGACAGTCGAAGTTACGTACATGGCTACGGCCATCTCCAACGTGTAAATGGCTAAGGCCATCATCGTCAATAAGTCGACCCAGCTCGACTACGACAAACGAGTAATTCGATGACAGTCAAAGTTACGTACATGGCTACAGCCATCTCCAACGTGTAAATGGCTAAGGCCATCATCGTCAATAAGTCGACCCAGCTCGACTACGACAAACGAGTAATTCGATGACAGTCAAAGTTACGTACATGGCTATGGCCATCTCTAACGTGTAAATGGCTAAGTCTATCGTCGTCAATAAGTCGACCCAGCTCGACTACGACAAACGAGTAATTTGATGATAGTCGAAGTTACGTACATGGCTACGACCATCTCTAACGTGTAAATGGCTAAGGCCATCATCGTCAATAAGTTAACCCAGCTCGACTGTGACAAACGAGAAATCCGACGACAGTCGAAGTTACATACATGGATACAGCCATCTCCAACGTATAAATGGCTAAGGCCATCATCGTCAATAAGTCAACCCAGCTCGACTACGACAAATGAGTAATTCAACGACAGTCGAAGTTACGTACATGGCTACGACCATCTGCAATGTGTAAGCCATCATCTTCAATAAGCCGACGCAGCTCGACTACGAAAAACGAGTAATTCAACGACAGTTGAAGTTACGTACATGGCTAAGGCCATCGACAATATTATGGCTAAGTCCATTATCGTCAATAAGTCGACCCAGCTCGACTACAACAAACGAGTAATTCGACGACAGTCTAAGTTACGTACATGGCCAAGGCCATCGGTAATATTGCGGCTAAGGCCATCGTCGCCAATGGTCACCAACCATGTTTGACTACGGCATAAGGCACGTAAATAACAGATGAAGCGATGCAATTATTAGATAAAGCCACCACTATTTAGCATCGAAGCCGCCTCCTATCACGGATAACACAAACAACGTTCGAGAAGCACACTGAGAATCCTACAAGTAAGCGAGAATCCGATCTGACAGGCGAGATACCGAAAATAAAAGATACAAAAGGAAAAGAATAATAGCAAAAGTATAACTTTCAATATCATCCAAAAATGCATGTACAAAAGGACCCATTTACACTTCCAAATACAACAAAACAAAATGAATACAAGTCCTAAGGGGCTTCGCCATTTTTCTCACCGTCCACAGTCGGACTGCCATCTCGTCCACTGCTGCCCCCGGGCTGATAAGTTGCAGAGATCCAAGACCCGAACCCTAGACGGTTAACGTCTTCAAAATTATAGCCCGCCTGGTCTGGGGAGTCGGAACTATACCCGCAGGCTTCGCGGGAGACGCGAGCTATGTGTCGTTGCTCCTGAACCTCTGCCTCGGTAGCTCGACCCGCAGCTAAGTATTCCTCGAGCACGACTAGCTTGGCCTCGGCATACACCCACATCTCATGCGCATCACGATGCGCATCCTCATTAGGCCTTGACACAGCAGTCTACTTAAGGGCTTCAATCTCAGCTGTCTTGGTATCAAGCTCGGCAGTCAAGGCAGCGACCATGGCTCGCAAATCAGCAGCTTCCGCCGCTACCCCACGGCCGACCTCCAGTTCCTCTTCCTTCGACTGGAGAAGAGTCTCCTGCTCAATGTTCCGAGCCAAAGCGGCCATCAGCTGCTCATCAACTTGCTCCAGCTCAACCACCCTCCGCTTCAGCTGGGACTCCGACTGCTCCAGGCCCTCACGGAGAACCCAAAATTTTGGGTCCTGCTTAAGTAGGTACGCCAGCGCCTAATGCTTGGCATGACACCGCTGATATTTCTTTACCACCTTATTAAAAGTGGCTGCCTTTCTTTACGCTTGCTACCTACTCTCTACCTTCAAGATGAGAGTCTAAAAAAGAAGAAAACGAGGAAAGGCAAGTCAATATGCATCAAAGTTAACTTTACGGCACACAAAGAAAATCGAAAACTACCTGCAAGGATGCGCCAGCGACCCTCCAGGATAGTTCCCCGTCACTAACAACTTTTAGCACTTCATGCTCAGCGGTCGTACATAATAGGGTCATATCCGTGGCGGCCTGCTCGCTGCGTTGCAACAGGTTATACCCTTCTGGATCAGAATTCGGTGATTGGATCTACCTGCCTCATCCCCACGCTGGCGGGACCCCTCGTTAACATATCTGCACCTGCATGGCTGGCCTTAGGGTCCACCCTCTCGGCACCGTCACCCCCTTCTCCAATAGCAGCCGACGAGCTACTCTCCAGAATACAGGCTGGGTTGGCGTCGGGAACTTCCCTCCCTTGGGGAGCTGACCTCCCAGAACGGATGGCATCGGCCATAAAAACTGGCCTTGACCCCTGACGGGCATCACTCGCCCTCTCTTCCTCTGTGGCTATCACCTTGCCAATTATCAACTGGCGTCTTTTCCTCTCTGGTGGCTCCGCACCCTCAGAAGTCTCCTCCACAGGTCGCGGGGATGGCATTGAAGGAATCGCTTCATTTGTGGACACTGCCACGGGCACACCCTCATGCTGAGGAACCCTAGGAGCGCCATCACTGAGCGAGCCACAGGGTATGTCTCCATACTCAGAATCAGTCCCCACCCTAGGTGAAGTAACGACGTTCTTCTTCTTCTTAGGGTCACTCTGACTTGCCAACACGAACAAATCAGGTAACAAAACCTAAGGGAACCTCCAAACCTTAGCCAAAGAATTACTTGACGGGCCGTATTGTTCACGAAATGCAGCCCAGGTACGGCATTCCTCCACATAAGGAATCATTCTTTCCACCCACAATTTAATATTTTCAATGAACTGGGGTGAAGAAGCCCTCGCTACAAAAAAAGAAGAAAGCAAAGAAATAACAGTGGCCGTATGGTCAAGGTAGTAAGCAGTCATGAATTCTACAAATAAAGGTACTTACGTTCTGGATTCCATCTTTCCGGGAACCCTTCGAGATTCGACACTAGGTGTTCCATCCTGATGTAGAATTATTTGCGCCAAAACTGGCGGTTGGTCTTGTCATCGGCTTTAACAACCAAGCCCCTCGTGCCACGACTTTTCAACTACAGCATGGTACCCCTCAGGTAACCAGGACTGAACAACTATAAGAGGTGGTGAGCCGAGACGCTGCACTCAGCCCTGGACGCATATGTGGTTATAATCCGGCACAGCTTTAAAGTGTAAGGAGTAAACTGAGCCAGACACACGTTGAAAAAATGGCAAAGCTCCTCCGGTAGGGGGTATATTGGAAGACTATAACCGATTAAGAACGGGTACACGTAGAATGTGCAGTACCCAGGTCGGTGCACATTGGCATAGTCCGTCCCAGCCGGAACCATTTCCACCATCCGGAATGTGGTGCGTCTCTCGAAGATCATCTAAGTGGGATTGGAATAAATCACTATGCTCCCAGGGGAGGACTGGGCTTTTAGTTGGAAAATCCCTGCGAGTATGCATCTCCTTTGGGAGGACGTTGTCTACACCAAGAGGAACAAGGGCCTTCCCTGCCTTTTCCTCTTCGCCACCGGAAGAGGACGGAACCCTAGATGGGGAATTATCTTTGGTCTTTTTACTACTCTGGCCTCGTTTTGTCATGTTATCCTATGTAAGACACGAAGCACTAACGACAGAAAGTGTGGTTTTAAAGAAGTGGGATAGTCTCGCACAAAATAGCAATTGCTAGAAAGAAAGGTAATAAAGGAAGCTAGAAAAGGTTTTCCAAAGGTTCGAAAGATGAAATGGATTGAACCTTCCCTCTATTTATAGGGTTAGGATGCACAGAAATTGAAGAGGGATGATTCAAAATGGGCACGGGAAACCAGAACATCATATCATTCTCTGAACCGCCTCGGGAGTAAGTATAATTATGATGCATGCGGGCAATGATGTCATTTCGAAAAGGGAGCCATGCGTCAGCAGCTAGGCGATGCCATACATTTCACCCCATTTACGTCACCGCCTCTATAGTGAGGTCAAATTATCTAAAGACGAGGTTTGCATTTCTACCTATTGAAGTCGTCTACCGGATACGCCTCCAACGAGCGGATGGACTAACTGTATGCGGTCAAATTTGGTCCTCAATGTCTCTACACCGAAGGGTACGCCCAGTGAGCATCCGCCCACTGAAGTAAGGGTACGACTTAGGCTTGAGGACAAAGGCGACGTCAGCTAAAACTCAGCGTCCTTGCTAGGGGGACGTCGACTATTTGTACTTTTATGATTATTTCGAGGAAGACCTCCTGCTATATAAAGAAGACATCCCCATTGTAAAAAGGGATCAGGATTATTATCAAAGAATACAACTCTCTCATTTTCTCCTATTTCTCTCTCTATCTCTACATCTAACGAACACTCATTCTCAAGTTCTTATTATCAGATCTACTACAATATTTTCATCTTTTTGTCCTTGGGTTATATTATATTTGATTATGATTTACCCCTATTCATTTTTTTATTGTTTTTAAGCGTATAAAGTATATTGATAACTTTTGAGCCAAACACCTATAAATTTTTTGCCAAAATAGTGATCTTAGCTATCTTCCTTCTATCTCTTATTGGACTTCAATTGGGACTTTCAAATATTATATGACATCCAATTGATAGAAATGGTCCCATAAATAGATGGTCTTAGCAGAATATCCTACAATTGACGATATCCAAAAAATGACCGCGGACGTACGTACACTTATTGCCTTCGGGGATTTCTCTACGAGGATGATAAATTTTATGTTATATTTACTCTACCTATTAGTCAATTATGCACAAGATCATACCTTCATAAGCAGTTTGTAGGCATCCCAAATTTGCTTAACGTCTCTGGATGTTGAGATCCTATTTTACTCATCATGTCCTATGCCACGATTAAGATATTTTTTTCCTTTGTCCTTTTTTTTGGACTAATTTTGTTTTTCCATTAGAGTATTTTTCTTGGGGTTTTGGTCCAGTAAGAACTCCCTTGTCATCCACAATTATAGGAATTTTAGGGCCCTTTAGATGACAATGTCCCAAAGTTCCAAGTCTTCTCCTGCTAGAAAATCACGTATTCTTCCTTTCTACCATCTATAGTATTTTTCATTGAACAATTAATGGTGGTTTAAAAGTTGATTGTCTTTCTTGAGCATTCTTAGATCCTTTTAAGGTGGTAGCCTTTGCTGAAAGAAACAACTCTAATATCAATTGTTATAGGTTGCACCTTGACACAGAGTGAATTGTGCCTATTCCAATTTTCACAAATCAAAGAATTGGGTTCTTTGATATACCTAATTCAGACACAAACAACTAGTAAAGCGACAAATATAAAGAACATAATAAGTTTTACGTATAAAACCTCCTTTCTCAAATGAATAGAACCCCGCAACCTATCCATATAGGATTTGCCTTCAACTTCACTAACTTCAAAAAGTGATTTTTGTAAAGAATAGCAGAAGAAGAGTATTATTTGGAAACCTTCTACTAGCTCAAGATCGTTAAATAAAATGGGAAGATTCAACTAAAGAAGAGGAAGCTTGAAAAAGAGAAGAAAAGTTTTGGAGAGGAGAACTTTGTTTAGGAAAGAAAGCTTTCTTGATTTTCTTTTTGGCTTCTTATTACAAATGGACAAGATACACCCCCTATTTATACTTACCTATGGATGATTTTAGATATGATTCTAGATAATGTACAAGGAATATTCTAACAAACCTTATCTTCTAATATATATATATAACCTTATCTTCCCACAATATTCTACAACATCTAGATATGCCTACTAGAGAAATATCAAAAATACTACACTAGGGCATTTTAGAGAAATTTATGTTTTTCCAAAAAATCAACGTTGCTTTATTTTTCTCACACTCTCCCTTAAAGTGATTTTTTGGAAGTTATCCCACGCTTGTCGCGGAAGAACTCAACCGATTTTTTAGGACGTGTTGGTGGAGATCTACGTACTATTTTTCTGGCTTGTCTTGCTCCCGCAAAGACTAAAGGTTCTTTAATTGGTCCTGCAAAGAAACAGGAAAACGTACTGACAAAATTTTCATCTCTGAAGCAAGCTGGCTTGATAATAGTTCTTTTTGGCCTTCCAGAACCACTCGAATCATCTTCTTGTTGAGTTCCGTGTTGTTGAGGTCCAGGACTCCCCCTTTCTCTTAACTCCTCGTTAACTGTATTATCTAGAGAAGCACCTGCAATAGGCAAGATTGAATCTCCATTATTTAAGGTTTTTGAACTCGCTCCATCCAATGCAGCTCCATAATACAAAGATACTTCATCGAATATGACATCCCTTCAGACATTAAAGAGATGAGTTTTAGGATCCATGCACTTCCATTCCTTTTTCCTTTCATCATATCCGACAAAGATACATTTCTTGCCTTGGCATCTAACTTGCTCCTTTGAGAATCCGGAATGTGAACATAAAAAATAGAGCCAAAAACCCTAAGGTGTTTCACTCTAGGCTTTTCTCCAAACATTAATTCATAGGGAGACTTCATATTATTTGGAGAAAGCGTAATCCTGTTAATCACGTACGATGCACATTTCATATCTTCAGCCCACAAGGCTCTAGGTAAATTCTTGGCATGAAGCCAACTCTTACATGTCTCAGTTAAGTGTCAGATCTTCCTTTCAGCCACTCCATTTTGTTTTGGTGTATCAGCGCATGTCAGCTCTCTTTTAATGCCATGCTGACAACAAAAGGAGAGAAACACATATGATGTAAGCTCACTGTCATTATCAGTTCGTAGCCGCCTTATTCTGGAATCGAGTTCACCTTCAACAATTTCTTTGAACTCCACAAACTTACTAAAAACTTTTGACTTGTGCTTCACAAAATAAATCCAAGTGAATCTAGTAAAATCATCAATGAAAATTAGCATATAAGAGTAGCCTGAAAATGAAGGAGTTCTCGTTGGCCCTATCAAGTCGCTGTGAATAAGTTCTAGTGGGGCATTGCACCTTGACAAGGATCTGTCAAATGGAAGACGATGTGCCTTTCCATACTGACATCCTTTACAAACCTCTCCTCCATCAAAATTTCTTAGGTTAGGCAAACTTTTTACTAGATTCAACTTTACCATGGCTTTTAATTTATCCATGCTTAGATGTCCAAGTCTAGCATGCCAAAGATATGTATTATCATTGCTACTCATCTTCTCAATATATGAATTAGAGGCAAATAAGACATATAAATCGTTAACTCTCTTACCTGAGTGAACGATATCTGCCTTGAGTACCTTGATATTTCGGAGGAACTTCATATCACGTGGGCCAAATAGAAAATAGTTTCCAGCATCTACAATATTTGCAACTGAAAATAGATTTTTCTTCATACCTATTGGAACGTGAAAGACACTGTTGAGGGCGATAATATCTTTTTGCTTCTCGTTGATCACAACAATGCCTTCCTTCTCCATATTATGGATTGTATTATCTGTTGTAACAATGGCATCGTATCCGTTGTATTCGCAAAAGGTGAAGAATTTAGATTGATCTTCAGTGAGATGGTGCCCACATCCTAAATCCATGATCCAGTCTCTTTCAAAATTTATGGAAGCCATGACATTTATTGCTCGAGTCTCCGCTATGAAGCACTTTCCCCAGTCTTCTTCTTTTTCTTCTTCTTTTGAGCTATATTGCTCTCTTTGGCTCGACAATATCTTTTTATGTGCCCGACTTTGCCACAACGGTAACATTTCAAAGGTTTTTTACCGTTACTAGAAGACTCCCCCTTCTTTCCTGGCGAGCTCGAACCACTTGAGGATTGAAAATGCATGCTATCTCTTGATTTCCCTTTAAAGTTCCTCTTATCGATGACAAGAGCATTCCCTTCCCCTTCTTTGTTAGATACACCAGCCATCTGTTTGTCTAATAGTTCTTGTGATGATAGCAAATTCTCAAATTCTTCCAAAGATGTTTGTTGAACTCATCCTTGAATCGATGTAACAAAGGGAATATATTCTGGCTTTAAGCCACGAATAATAATTCTTCTTATTCGAGCTTCAGAGATAGCCTCGTCTGGATTCAATAGAGAAATTTCAGAAGACATATTTTTAACCTTCAAAAAATACTTGGCGATCGAGAGATTACCTTGAGTGGTGTTAACTAACTCATTCTCCAAAATCTAGTCGAGCTTTGTCCTTCTTATTGAACAGATATTTCATGAGTTGATTTACACCTTATAATATGATCAAATAAATTAGGAGAGATGGACCTCTTTGGAATAAACTCCACCTTAGCATTAATCTTCTTCCACTTCTTACGCGCATTGCTATTTTCCGGTACGTCAGCAGTAGGACTTTTGTTACTTCCATTGACAACTTCCCACAAATACTCACCTATAAGGTATGACTCCATACAACTCTTCCATACCTTGTAGTTGGACTGGTTCAATAACTCCATCCCCAGTCCATTAACACGACCACCTAAATCCAGAGAAATCAGTTGAATCAACCACTAATCCGACCTTGAAATCCAGAAGCCGACTTATGGCTCTGATACCATGTCAAGAACGGTAGAAGAAAAGTATTACTTGGAAACCTTTTGCTAGCCCAAGATCGTTTAATAAAATAGGAAGATTCAACTAAAGAAGAGGAAGCTTGAAAAAGAGAAGAAAGGTTTTGGAGAGGAGAACTTTGTTTAGGAAAGAAGGCTTTCTTGATTTTTTTTTTTGGCTTCTTATTACAAATGAACAAGACACCCCCTATTTATACTTCCTATGGATGATTCTAAATTATGTACAAGGAAGATTCTAGCAAACCTTATCTTCTAATAACACCGTAGAATATCTAGATATGTCTACTAGATAACCTTATCTTCCCACAACATTCTATAATATCTAGATATGGCTACTAGATAAATATCAAAAATACTACACTAGAGCATTCTGAAGAAATCTATGTTTTTTCAAAAAATCAACTTTACTTTATTTTTCTCACAATTTCAGGTTACAACTTAATAACTAAGGAGACTAAATCTAGCACCCTTTCCTTTCAATCAACTCAGTTGTAGCTACCCCTTTCCAAACTAACTCTAGTCTTGAAAACTAAACAAAAACTTTATGTTTATAATAACCTATGATTATACTTCTATAAAAGCAAACATGTTACAATTCACGGACGATTGACTCAACCTAAACAAGAATCAATATCTTCATCGTTTGGAATATGTTTTTTAATTAAAAAAAACTCCTTTCAAGTTTGTATTTTGTAGTAGAGGGCGACCAGAGGCAATTGTTAGAGGAGCTGGTATTATTATTTTATAAGCAATATAAGCATTTAAAAAAGAATCAAATCTTTTTATCTGATTGAATATATCGACTAGAGTACTATCGTCTCTTCTTTTTTGTGATTGTATCAATGATTCAACTTTTTTTTTCTTAAGTTTTGAATAACCAGATTCATACTTTCTATTTGACATATTTAAATTTTGAGAAATACTAAAAGGATAATATATGCATACGTATTGAAATATAAAAAAAATAAATGTTAGATGAAAACTAATACTAAAAATTTGGAATCAAAAACCTGATTCATTAATTTGATGCGAAAATAATTATTTGTTGCTTTCACAATATACTTTTCGCAGGCTTTAACTTGATAGACAAAAAATTCAGAACAATAGGATCTCTTGAAGAAACACAGAAAAAAAATAGTAACGTTTGGTGAGAACGGAGAAACATAAAAAAGGGGGGGGGGGGTTTGACACAGTTACCCACAAAAATAAAACTATTTACTCTTGTCTACTCATTTATTTTTTACCCATAAACTAATTATATTTCCTACCCATAGTAATTTTTGTGAAAATTTTTTTCTTTATTCTCCAATTCTTTTTTATTTCTATGCTTCTTTTCTTTTTTCCTTTTTTTTTTCTTTCTTTTCTCCTTTTCTTTTTTCTCATTTTCTTCCTATTTTATTTTTATTTTTTCTCTTTTATTCATTTATGTTTGCCCAATTGTATTATTGTTATTTTTACGATAATTTATTTCACACTCAAATCTGACTCCTTCTTTATTTATTTTTATTTTTATTTTTTTCTTTATTTCTTGTTCCTTTTCTAATTTCACATGATTTCTATGCAAACCTTGATCTCCTTCCCTATAAATATCAGCACATACTCTACCATTAGCGGTAATACCAACCAGTGATGGAGCAAAAAATATAATCTAAGGCCACTAAATCTCCATATACACTAGTTAGAATAGAAATAATAATAAAATATTGGAAAATACAATAAAAATATAAGTAGCAAAAAAAGACTTCTACTATCATATGATACCAATATGGCATACATGTATACCAACGGAGTATATGATTGCTCTAGAATATTTCTACACCTAGATGTGACTATACTACTGTACTAAAAACATTAAAAGATACATTAAAAGTATGAGAAAATTACATGCTCGCGTTGCAAGCTAAATATTCGCAAAGCAACTTGCTCATTCCACATACTAACATGGTATATAGCTGTATGGGTCGCTCTAACAATTGTCTATAATTAAAAAATTATTACATAATACACATAATTTATATCCATTAGCACAAAAAAATTCCAGCACTACAAATCATGTTTATATAAATAATTTCATAATAGAATTTACTTAAAATGCAACTAAAACAACCAAAAAATGTTAAAACTACCATATGATTCCAATATGGCATATAACTATACCAACATGGCATACAGTTTTACTGGTTAATTCCCGACAACTATATGACTGTACTACTATTACATAACACACATGCATAAAGAGAAAAATAAAAAAAAAAAGTGTACTACATATTAATATAATAAAGTATTTCAAGATATTGTAATATATTACTATTATTAAAATAAAATCAAATATTAACTAATAAATGCAACTAATACAACTAAAAAATGAATCAACTAGCATATGTGTGACGACCCAAAGGGGTCATCACCTGTTTTCTCACTTGTTCCGTACTTCCGAGGCCTTGAAAACCTCATTTTTACTTGCCTCAATTTGCTTGCAGAGTCCGGGCGCGTAGTCGAAAAACGTTTATGATGAAATAAGTGAATTCTGTGAAAAATTTGAAGAATTTTGAAATTAATATGATTACAATTGACTTTGGTCAATATTTTTGGTAAACGGATCCGGACCCGAGATTGGACGGTCCCGGAAGGTCCTAGAAAAATATGGGGCTTGGGCATGTGCCCGGACTTGAAATTCGAGGTCTAGAACCCGAGTAAAAGAATTTTTTTGTAAATTATTTTTCTGAAATTGTTAAGGAGAATGGAAATGAAATTTGATCAAAACGTAATGGTATCGGACTCGTACTTTAGTTCCGACGCCCGGTACAGGTCATATATATGGTTTAAGCACTTCCTGTAAAGTTTGGTTGAAAACGGACGTCGTTTGACGTATTTCGGCCTTAAATTGTAAAATATGGAAGTTTATGAAAATTGGAAAGATTTCTTGGATTTAAGGCTCAATTCATTGATTTTGATGTTATTTTGGCGATTTGATCGCTCGAGCAAGTTCGTATGATGTTTTTCAGTCAGTGTGCATATTTGGTTTGGAGACCTGAGGGCTCGGATGAGTTTCGGATAGGTATCAGGGTGGTTTTGGTCTTAGGAAAACTGCAAAAAATCTGCAACAGGTGCCCAGTGATTTTACTCATCGCGTTCGCGCTAGGACCCACGCGTTCGCGAAGCTTCAGCCTCGTCCTTCATCGTGTTCGCATCTTATTCTCGCATTCGTGTAGAGTAGTTGACTCAGAAGACTTAGCCTTCATTTTACTCATCGCGTTCGTGCTTGTATTCACGCGTTCGCGTATTTCAGCCTCCCCCTTCACCGCGTTCGCGATCCCTTATCGCGTTCGCATATAACAGATCCTAGGCCCCCAACATTTTCTTCTACGCGTTCGCATTCCCCTTCACGGTTCGCGATGTATTGCCCAGTTTACCCTTCGCGAACACGGCCCTCTCCCGCGAACGCGAAGTGCAATTTTGCCCAGCGAATTTTTAAGTTAAAAACAGAACAGTAGCTTGGGATTTTTATAAAAATACACGAACCCCTTTCTTCCCCAAGCACTTAGGCGTCCATTGAAACTTCCTTTCATCAAAACTTCTTGGGTAAGCATTGTTCCACTTGTTTTCTTCAATTTCCTTCATTAGTTACTGAAATCCTAGCCCTAAATCATGAAATCAAAGTAGAAATTATGGGTTTTGGGTAGAGTTAGGATTTTGAGAATTTTGGGAGATTCAACCTCAACTTGGGGTCGAATCTTAAAACAAATTGTATATTTGGACTCGTGGGGTAATGGGTGATTGGATTTTGGTCCGAGTCTCGAGTTTGGACCATGTGGGCCCGGTGTCTAATTTTGGGATTTTTGGAATAATGATAGAAAATTCATATCTAGGCTATGGGATGTTGTCATTGAGTCTTTATTGATATTATTAAATTGATTATGCCTAGATATCACTGTATTGGAGGTGGAACCCCGAGGTAAAGCAATAGTTGAGGATTTGGTGGATCTCAAGGCTTTGAGGTAAGTGTTTGGTTTAACCCTAGCTTGAGGGAATAGGAGTTGAGTCTTGTTTCTAATTGCTATGTGATCGAGTACGATGTATAGG
>MU784349.1:72027-86275 GCA_026770625.1 Nicotiana glauca
GAAGAGTGAATTATGAGATGAGGAAAAGTAAGAAAGCATTGTTAATTATTCCCTTGCTGGGACGTTTGGTTAAACTTGTTGGAGTCTTTCCCTTGTCGAGACGTTTGGTTAAACTTGTTGGATTCTTTCCCTTGCCGGGATGTTTGTCAAATATTTGCTTATTTTTATGTCTCGTAATTGTGATTGTTGTTTGGGGAAATCAATCTGTTAAATGATATTGAGGAGAGGATTGCACGCCGCAACAATGATATTGAGGATCAGATTGCACGTCACAACAATGATATTGAGGAGCGGGTTGCACACCGCAATAATGATATTGAGGATCGGGTTGCGCACCGCAACAATGATATATAAGGGTTGAGTTTCGTGCCGCAACAGTGATACCTGATAAATGGTATGGGTCGGGTTGCAAGCCACAACAGTGATATTTGTGGAGCGGGTTGCACGCCACAACAGTGATATTTGTGGAGCGGGTTGCACGCCGCAACAGTAATATTTGTGGAGCGGGTTGTACGCCGCAACATTATTGATACTATGTGTTTGTATTGAGTATTGATTCCTTATTCATTGTGAGTCTAAGTTGTTCTAGTTTGTTACTTAGGACTACTGCTGGTATTGTATCTCCCCTTAGCATGATTTCCCTCCCATGTTGTTAATTGCCTTGTATTCGATATTTCGTTGTATATTTATAACTGCACAGGTTTTTGTGGTGTCCAGTCTAGCTTCGTGACTACTTCGTCGGGGATAGGCTAGACACTTACTAGCACATGGGGTTGGTTGTGCTGATGCTACACTTCTGTACATTTTTGCACAAGTCCAGGTTTTGAGGAGTAGCAGCAGCAGTAGTACGGGAGCAAGATTTCATTATCACGAGACTGAGGTAGCCTTGCAGGCATCCGTAGGCCCGGCGTCTCTTCTTTATGTTTTTCTTATTTGACTGTTGCCTCATTGTTTCGAGACAGACAGTTGTTATATTTCTTTCAGACCTTTGTATTTAGTTTATTCTTAGAAGTTCGTAGGTAATGTGACACCAAATCTTGGGTAGATGATATATTTAATTGTTCCGTATCTTGATTCGTATTTATCAGACAGACTTCTGTTATTGTTCTTATTAGAATTAATATTTTATATTGATGCCATAGACTGTTAAGATAATTGTTTAACGATGAAAAGGTAAATAAGTTGGCTTGCCTAGCTACCACGAGTAGGCGCCATCACGATCCCGATTGTGGGAAATCCGGTTCGTGACAATATGATACCAATATAGTATATAGCTATACTAATAGGGTATATAGTTGAAATGAATTGTATACCAAAATGGTATATTTGTATACTATTTGCGTATAGAATACAAATTCGTCTTCTTCTCTTGTTCAACTATATTTCAACCCAAACTTCTAAACTCTACTACAAAATCTCCACCAAATTAACTAAAACTTTAGCCAACCCCCAATCAACTTTCCAAACAAACCCATATACGATCAAATCAAAATAATTAAAAACTCAAACAATCCGAGTTATGAGTTTCAAACTTCAAGGTCCTTTAATGGTGTATTTGAATTTTTGTACAATAAATCTCCAAAAAACCAGTTTGGGTGAAGAGAAAGAATTGTTTTTGTAAGCCTTATCTAATTTTCTTTGTTTTAATCAATGAATTATTTTTATCGAATACACAAAGAGAGCCCTTTGAATGTTGTGGTTCGATTTCTTTTTTATATAACAGGGAGTGCTCAAGAGTCTTGAATTATAGTTGAATTATAAATTATAAATATTTTAAATAAATTATTGTAATTTTATGGTTTTAATATAATTTTTATAATTATTTTTTATTTTATGCTATCTTAAAATTCTTGAAGTTTGTAAAATAGATCCATGAGATTTACGCCTCATCCCGTCAGAGGTAAAACGCCCCGCCTCATGCCTCCGCCTTTTAAAACATTGCCCAAGACTGATGATTTATTTCCATTAGAAGGTTGTAACTGAGAAGCTTACTGGTGTATACAGAAAGTATAGAATCTCTAAATACGAGATTTGGATTTTTGATTGCTAAAATTGGGATTGCCGTTTTTTCTTCAAATGAAAAAAGAGCAGAGTGGAGTAAGAGTTGGAGAAGCAGTTGAGATGAGGGACAAGCTGCACTTGATTCCAATTATTACTCCCTCATATTATATTATTGGAAAATAACCGGATAAATAGTTTGGGCAGCATAGGTAGGAGTAGTAAATAGTTTGGACCTCGGCATTATAGGGTAAATAGTTTGGAATTAATAGGTATAAAGTGAGATTTTCTCAAAAAAAATTAAATATTATGGAAACCAAGAAAGAAAATAGAAAGATTTCCATAATATTTAATGAGGAAAAGACATAATAACTTGATTCCTGTCATAAATTTTGCATTTACATGTTAGGGGCCAAATTTTAAGGAATATAGATATTTTTCCTTTTCCGTCTTTAACAAAATATGTAATAAGAGTACAATTACTTAATTTTAAAAAAAAATTAAAGGATAAAAAGTGGGGCCCCATAAAGTTGGGAACCTAAAGCTTGCGCTTCGGTGACTTTCCTATACTATATATGAAATCTTATTACCAAAAATGTGCATAGTTTCTAATTTACCTGCCCTGTCCATATTTTTCTACAGTTATTATGCCTATCATTAAATACTAATTAATAGTAGCTGAATCTTCCTAAATTATCGAGCTAAAATTGAGGAACAGAATATTCTAAAAAGATTTGGCGTAAATCAGATCAAATCATATTCCTCCAAATATTCTTATTTAGACGCGCTACAATTATGGAAGTAAATATTCTTCCAGATATTTTCCACCATTGATAGCCATTAAAAATCTTGAAAGCTTCGAATTCAAATTTGGGTTTTCAAAAATTATTATTTGTTTGCATTGGTTGTTGTTTGATGATAGGCTATAATTACGTATTTTAGTCGATTGGTACACTCTAATTTACTGCACTTTAGTTGAGTTTGCGCTTTAATCGCTAGTGTTTTGCACTAACGGTGTGTTTTATGCCTTGTAAGAGTGATTCCGAGTTATATAGATTTTATGGAATAAATTCAAAGGATTTGAAGCTTTGAAGTCCGAGTAAAAGCCCAAGGAATTAAGTCGGGATCATATTCGGGGATCAACGGATGATAAAACAACAAAACAAAGACTGAAGGAGGCATATTGCTCACTGTATAATAAAATACACATAACTTTTTTGTTCAGAAGTCCATTTGGGCTCTATAACATATGGTTGGAAATCTAACGCAAAGGACTACAACTTTCATGTTTTACATTTGTCCAAATTCCAAATGAAACAGGATGTAAAATCGCGGTTACGGTAGGACGGCGGCAGAACACTTCTGCTGATTCAGAGGACCATTCTGGCCGCGGTCCTGGCGTAACCGCGTTGCGACCATGGAAGGACACATAAATTTTAGGGACCAAAGTACAAAACATGGGATTTTAAGCCCTAAACCCTATATTAAACATAGGAGGCCGGCCAAGAACAAAGAGGGAACATATTTTGGACACAAATTAGACCTAAGGAGGCAAGAACACATTGAGAGCAAGGCGGAGAATTCTTCAACAAGTTTTTCCTTCCTCTTCTTATTTTTCATTGTTGGTTATGACTTTTAATATTGTAGTTTTACATACTATTATGAATAGCTAATTTTTATCTAAGGTTTTGGTGAAACCCGATGGGGATGAATAGGTTGTTATATTAATATAGTTTTGAGTTGGTTGTTAATCTCTATTTGTTCAACTACGTTTTGATTTTGGTTATTGAAAGGATCCTCAATTAGCCGTTCCTATTTATTATTTATCTGCTTTAGAGATAGTGCATATTTAGGTAGTTGTTTGAACAACATCACTCCCGTAGTATAGGCGAGAGTCATAACCGAGGGTTTAGAGGTTGGATTAGAGATAACGATATCTCGGGTGCGATATAAGTGAATTGTAATGCGAATCTAGCTAGCGTAGCTTGAGAGAGTGCGTCTAGTAAATTATCATAATTTCTTGAGAGAGATTTATGATAGCTGGAGAGTTCATGATTGATAGAGGCAACTAAGTCAAAGCTATAAGAAACATACAACTAAGGAAATCAACAATGGGGGGAACCATTACCTTAGACCTTTATTTCAATTGTTTACAATTCAAGCATAGTTAGTTTTCAGCTGTTTATTTATTTTCAATCTTGCCTTCGTGGTGATATTAAACAAATACAACTAATCCTTAGTTCTCTATTGGATTCGACTCCAGACTTTTAGACCGGATTATATTTGCAGCGACCGCTTATCCTTTTTAGGACTAGAGTTGGGGGTGATCAAATTTTAACGCCGTTGCCGGGGAACTAACGGTGAAGTTGTAGCTGTATATATTGCTAGGGTTCAAGTTTGGATTTTTAATTTTGTTTTTTATATTTTTATTTTTATTTTATTATAAATGTTGATTTGAGAAACATGACATCTTGGAATTATGGGAATTTAGGTATAGATAATTCTACTATTGATCTCCATACATATTGTGAAGGAAAACACCCGTGGCAAAATTTTCAAAACGTTCCTAAGAGCGAGTTATGTGCACCAACTCAATCTTATTTGTGGAATGTGTGTGATGTGTGTGGTGGTAAAAATGGTCACCTTCATGGTTGTGCTTACATTTCTTATTTTCCCCCCAACCCCTTACTATGATTGTTCTACCTTTTCTTGTGAAGTTAATAGGAACAAAGAACCTGGGAATGCGAACTTGAAGGAGATCAATGATATGCTAAAGTGCCTTCTGGAACAAAACAATGAGAAACAATTGCACATAGAAAGTCAAGAGGCAACTATTCGCAAGTTGGAGGCTCAATTGAGTCAAGTGGTTGGAGCTTTTAATGCCCAACAAGCCAATATTAAGGATAGTAGCCAAAAAGAGCATGAATTAGAGGTGTTAATTGGGGAGGTCAGAATAGAACATCAACAACCGAGCCAACTAGAATTTGAAGATATCAATGTTAAAGAAGTAAGTCTAGAGTCAGTCAAGGACATTGAGGATACAAATTTTGTTGACTCTAGTATCATTGATGTTGAGGATACTGAAAGTCCTGAAGTTCATGCGTGTGAGCGCAGCGGTCCTCACTCCAAACATTTTTCTATATTGTGCTTGGATGACAATATGAAAATAGAGTCATCCGAGTCGATTGAGAAGTCAAAGAATGAGGAGTAAGGTGCCTACATTCTAAAATTTTCCTTGCCAGAAAGACATGACTGCATACCTCATCTAAAAGCCAAGAAGTGTAGAATAGTACAATAGTTTCTTGGGCCAATTATATTTATTCCACCACCCCTGGAGCATAGCCGAAAACTTGATGCCAAATTGGGGGTTCAATTCATAAGCTCGAGGTGGAGGCAAAAAGTAATTCGCGTCGTGCCGCGACGTTAAATCAAGCGCTTGTTGAGAGGCAACCCAGATTTATTGCTTTCTTTATTTATTTTTAATTATATTATTTTTGTACTATCAATTTTTTATTTTCTAAGAGCATGAAAAGCAAAGGTATTGTAAGGACCAAACATGGGAGAAGTCTGAGTACCCCATGAGCTGTTAGTGCTTCGGCATTTGGCCTACCAGGGAGTTTCTTTTACCCTCTTGTATGTATGGATATGCATTGGGGACAACGCACAATTTTAAGTGGTGGGTAAGGAGATTGTCTAGGTGACTTTTTCATGCTACTTTAGCTATGTTTGTTTTTTTTAAGATTGGATTTTTCCTGATGACGGATCTTCTAGACAGTTTTCTTGAGGGAAGTAAATCTAAATAAAATACCAAAAAGATTTTTTTGCTTTGTTTTAGGTAGTTTAGTAACTCCCCCTTGATTTTTCTTTGGGCCACGGTTCTTTTCCAAGGGTTTTATTTGAACCGGGTGTAGTTAGTTTTTTTTAAATAGGAGCTATTGTGTTGTGTTTTGAAGTGAAGAAATATCTCTTGACTTTGTTATGCCTTGAGAATAGTGAGTACTTTGGTTGTGACGCTTAAGCTCAGTTTTTCACTCTTGTATAAGTACCTTAAATTGTGTGTTCTTAACTTTGCTTAACTGATTTGACTAGAGTGTCTATGAATCCAATCCTGAGTCAGTTATGTGCCATGTGTGTGTAAGGTTTTGCGTTATTCAGTGCATTGCATTTTATGTCTAGAACTTGCCTTATGTGTTTGCAAAGTGAAATAGTAGTGTTGTTCAATCTTGGAAGTGATATAGGCATTTTTTTGTTGAGCCAGATATGTATATTTTACCCACCTAATTGTTATGTATCGTAGTTACCTCCTTGAGCCTATAATACTTTTTCTTTGGCAACCACATTACAAGCCTTACCCATTTATTTGAATTAACCATCTATTTGAACCTTTTTACCTCTCATGAGCACTTGAATTATATGAACTTTGTAAAAGTTAAAGTGTGGGTGGTTGGTTTGGCTTTTGAGTGGAACTAATTGAATAAGGAGAAAGGGCACTATTTTGAAAAAAAAAAGAGCCACTTGAATTGAAAAAAAAATATAGTTGGATTGTTGTGAAAAAAAATCATTGATAAGTGGTGGCTCTTGACGTAAGTGTACTTAAAGAAGAATGGGGTAATGTACATTGATGTGAAGGTGGAATTTTGGTTTGACATAAGTATGGGGTTTAAATGTTAAAATGTATGTATTAAAGTTCTTAGGGAGGTGTAGTCACTCTTATATCTAAATGTATCCTACCCGTCCCGTAGCCTACATTACATCCAAATAAAGTCCTAATTGATCCCAAATTGAATGAGCTCGATTAGTGGAGTAGTACACTACAGGCAAGCTTATGGTGCATCTTTTGTGGCATATGAATGTTATTTCTGAGAGTGAGTGAATTCTTTCTATCTTAAGTTCCTAAGTGTTCTTAAATTTTATTGTTTGGAACTACTCTCTTGTGTTGTGAGGGCGCTTGATTCATTAAAGAAAGGTAATATCAGTGACCTCTATATTAGAGTAAGTAGGTGAGTTGTGAATAATGCGTGGCACTTGTGAGTCAAATCTTGAAGTGAAGATGTTATACTTTTGTGCTTAGTCTTTTTTAAATACTCTTGGTGTGCTGCGTTAGGAGAATTATTTAAAAAGATCGTGTCTATAAAAGAAAAAGGAAGTGTAGTTTAATTGCTCAAGGACGAGCAATGGATTAAGTGTGGGGTATTGATGATTGGCTATAATTAAGTATTTTAGTCGATTATTACACTCTAATTTACTGCACTTTAGTTGAGTTTGCGCTTTAATTGCTAGTGTTTTGCACTAATGGTGTGTTTTATGCCTTGTAGGAGTGATTGCGAGCTATATAGATTTTATGGAATAAATTCAAGGGATTTGAAGCTTTGAGGTCTGAGTAAAAGCCCCAGGAATTAAACTGGGATCGTATTCGGGGATCAACAGATGATAAAACAACAAAACAAAGACTCGAGAAGGTATATTGTGTACTGTATAGTAAAATAGATATAACGTTTTGCTAAGAACTCCAGTTGGGCTCCATAATAATATGGTTGGAAATCTAACTCAAAGAGCTACAACTTTCATGTTTTACGTTTGTCCAAAATCCAAACTAAATAGGGTGAAAAATCGCGGTACGGTAAGACTGCAGCAGAACACTTCTGTTGATTCAGAGGACCATTCTGGCCGTGGTCCTGGCGTAACCGCGGTGGGGCCGCGACAGGACTTGTAAATTTCAGGGACCAAGTGCAAAATACAGAATTTTAAGCCCTAAACCCTATATTAAACGTAGGAGGCCGGCCAAGAACAAAGAGGGGACATATTTTGGACACAAATTAGACCTAAGGAGGCAAGAACACATTGAGAGCAAGACGGGGAATTCTTCAACAAGTTTTTCCTTCCTCTTCTTATTTTTTATTGTTGGTTATGACTTTTGATATTGTAGGTTTACATACTATTATGAATAGCTAATTTGTTATCTAAGGTTTTGGGAAAACCCGTTGGGGATGAATTGATTGTTATATTAATATAGTTTTGAGTTGGTTGTTAATTTCTATCTGTTCAACTACGTTTTGATTTTGGTTAATTGAAAGGATCCTCAATTAGCCGTTCCTATTTATTATATATCTGCTTGAGAGAGAGTGCATATTTAGGTAATTGTTTTAACAACATCACTCCCGGAGTATAGGCAAGAGTCATAACCGAGGGTTTAGAGGTTGGATTAGAGATAACGATACCTCGGGTGCGATCTAAGTGAACTGTAATCCGAATCTAGCTAGCGTAGCTTGAGAGAGTGCGTCTAGTAAATTATCATAATTGTTTGAGACCGGATTATATTTGCAGGGATCGCTTATCCTTTTTAGGACTAGAGTTGGGCGTGATCATTATTGAAAATAATCGGGAATATGATTTGGAGTTTATATCTTAATTTTGAGGGGTTTTGGTGAAGATTAGACTTAGTTTTGACTGAAATTCAGATTGAAACTCGAAAAAGAAGAAGAAGGAGACATATTGCAGAAATTATAGATAAATTGTTGATAAATTGTAGATTATTTGTATTTTGATTGTAGATGCTTTATTTTCTGTTTTCACAAATAAAAAACGGCTAAAACTTCTACAAATCTTTTGAAAAAAATGTAATTATATCAAAAATCACAATTATGCTACAATTGGATGGGAATTGGGATATAAAAATTCAATATTCCCAGTTTGTAGATAAATTATAGATTATTTATATTCTAATTGTAGGTGCTTTGTTTTCTGTTTTCACAAATAAAAAATGACTAAAATACAAATCTTCTGCAAAAAATGCAATTATGTCGAAAATATCAATTATGCTACAATTGAAATGGGAATTGGGGTAGTAAAATTCAATGTATCTAGTTTGTACATATTTTTTAGATAAATTATAGATTATTTGTATTCTGATTGTAGATGCATTGTTTTCTGTTTTTACAAATCCAAAACGACTAAAACTTCTACAAAATCTTCTGCAAAAAACAGTTTACAATTTATCTACAATTTTTGTAATATGTCTTCTTCTTCTTCTTCTTCTTCTTCTTCTTCTTCTTCTTCTTCTTCTTCTTCTTCTTTCAATCTGAATTTCAATCTTCAATCTGAATTTCAGTCAAAACCAAGTCTAATCTTCATCAAAACCCCTCAAAATTGAGATATAAACTCCAAAACATATATTCTCAATTATTTTCAACAATACTCAATCAAAACAAATAATGATTTTTGAAAACCCAAATTTGAATTCAAAGCTTCAGAGCTTTTTAAGGGGCTGTCAACGGTAGAATTGATGCTCTCTTGTCTCTTTGAAGGTTTGTTCTTCTTCATTGAGAAAATTTGAAGCTGAAGGTAAATGTGTATATGAACTTTGAAGACCTGACTTTAATTTTGATGAACTTTGTTGTTTTTCATTGATGAACTTCAACTGGAGTAAAATGGGGAATCAACTTTGTTGAAGGGTTTCTTCAATTTTCTGTGAATTTAGAGGCAGAATTTGGTTTCAGAAGATGGAAAATGGTAAAAAGAACGTAGGTATGGGTAAAACGTGGGTGAGACTGAGGGGTTAGGAGAGAGAAACATGCAGATTCCTTTAATTAAGGAGTAAAAAATGTACAATTAATTATGGTATAGAATTAGTAATTTGGTATACTAAGTGTAATTAAGTCAAACATTAAACATTGAGGGTAATAAGGTTTAATATGTGACATAGGAATGTAAAAATCTCTTACCCAAAAGCCTGGTTGTTATTGTTGTTGTAGTAGTACTAATAATTGCTAATTCTCTGATCAAATAATTCAACGGACCCAGCTTGTTGTTCATATCTAGTTCTTCTTTTCCAAAGTTCTTGATGCTTTCTTTTCCATATCTCTTAATGCTTCCTCCATTTCTATTTCTTACCTCGGTTTTTATCTGACACATTTCGTTCCGGTAATTATCATAACGTGAAGATTTCAGGTTTTGGAACATATTATAAAAGGAAAGTGTATTTTTACCTGCACCCTAATATGTGTGGCATAACATATTTCCACTTTAGAATGTCTGAAAATGTTTTTAAGCACATACACTTTGCAGAAGTTCTACGACATCAAAGCTTTTTAACAATTTATAGTTCTGATAAAAAAGCTTTTTTAACTATTTATCGTTAAGTATGACTTGGTAATTTTCCAATAAGATTTTATTTTACAGTAGTGCAATGAATCATTTTCAGTTACTACTTTGAGTTTAAGGTCCTCTTCTACTGCAAACACAAAAAGATATAGATCGACCTCTTTGTCAATTCTCAAGAATTGATTGCTCCGGTGGAAAAGTTTTATTGTGTCTTATGCAACTGACACTAGTCGTATGAGACTCCTTTTTGTCTTACAAATTTGTGGACCCTAATCTTACACTTCTGGGTCCACAAAACTGTGAGACAAAAAGGTTGCCTCATACAACTAGTGTCAGTAGTTGTATGAGACACAAAATAAAATTTTCCGCTCCCGTGGCAGTTGCCATCAGAGCTCTAGCACTGACCGGTGACCACTTCTTCTGTTAGTGAACCTAAACAAGTAGATACCAGGTTCCATTCTTTTAAGGTAATGTCACAATATAAAAATGGTTGTGTGAAACAAGGTAACATACTGTAGCTTAGTGCATCTGTTTAGGGTACAAAGGCGAAGTCTAATCCATTGGAGTAGTCCGGAAAACTTCCTTTTCATCTTTTGCTCTGTTCGAGTCCCACATGGATTGTGGAAAAGAAAATTTGTCTAGTTATATGGTCCCGAAAATATTCACGAGCTAACTTTTGGGGTTGAGTTAGGCTAAACTTATTTTCTTCTCACGGTATCCTCGTCCGGTCCCTCCGAAGAATAACAAATTCTACAACAAATATATCTATTAGGTACTCTATCTTGGGAAATATATATAATATACTATACCTATTATATATATATAAATGATTTTCAATAACATCGAATTGTTTTTCAATAAATGATTTTACTTCATCAGAATATTTATGTATTTCTATTATTTCTATTATATAGAAAAGGCTTATTTGGTCGACCAAGGGCATAAATGACATTTGTTCTGCCATTACTTATTTAGGCATAGAACCGCTTTATTTCCTTCACAATATATCTGACACAAATTCTAGAACTCTCCCTATATTTCTGAAGCACTGCTCTCTTAGTATATACGTTCTTCTTCTCTAATTTTAGGTAAGTCCTCAATTTTGATTTAATCTTCTTCTACTTCTTTTCAAAAATTTATCGGTATTACGCTGAAAATAATTGTTGCTGTTATTATTCATTTTAACTTTCTCTTCTATATCCTTGTTCATCCCATATTCTAAAGAAAAGTGAATTAGTGAATGTCTTATTTTGGGCAAAATAGTTTCTAGGTCTTGTGTAATTTCTCGAATTTCAGACTGCTTTGCGAATTTCTGGTTACTATTCGGTAAAGAATATTTGGTATTGTGCAAGACTGAATTTTAGGAAATAAATGCTGCTAAATTTCATGTCACTGTCTTCAAATATCCGCTGTCCATCAGCTATCTCTTTTAAGCCTTGTTCTCTGGTGATACACTTATTGCTCAACTTCAAAATTCTCCTTCGCTTCTTACAAGTATTATCTCTCTATTTTGGAGTGTTTCTCAACTCTCTTATGTACTTTTTTCAATTTTTCAGGCCGCTTAGTTGATTTAACGGTAAATATTTTTAGGATTCTCACCTTAAGGTATTCTTAAATTAGAAATTAAAATCTATAGTCTCTAGATTTCTCATACATGTCTTTATTGGACACGTGTGACATGCTAAATCTAATCCAAAAGTATGAAAGTGGACAACCAGTAATTAATGAAAGTGGTATAGGTGAGCATCATAATATATGTAATCTGTGCAAAGATATGAATATTTATTGGCATCTGTTCTTCTATCTTTAGTATTATATGAATGTGTATGTGGCTGTGAGTGTTTTAAACTATTCTTTGTATTTAAAGGAATTACATTTTTCATGCACTTGGTGTATCATTATGCTACCATCAAAATAAGTGATATCCGAAAGCTTAGTGGTAGGTATCTTTTAATTAGTTTGCAAAATCTTGATTATTAATGTTGTGGCTTACTAGAACGATAAACAGTTGTATTGGCAATCCCCATCACACCAATGCTGCTTTCCTTGCCTTTTTTTCTTTCTAATGTATTTATCTAGGACTACCTTTATTGCTTGTTTGCTTGCTTTCTTTCTTTCTTTCTTTCTTTCTTTCTTTCTTGTTCTCTATTTTTTGTACATTGGACCCACATTATAGGTTGCTAAATATATTAAGTTTGCTAATGAAGTCTTTCATGATTTCTTCTAATGTCTTATGGTGTAATGCTATCTAAAGTTGTGACATATACCTTGCTACAAGTCTAACCTCATTGGGTTATTAAACATCATATAATGACTTTTAGTTGATTTTCTAAGACACACATGTGACAAATTCTGGAACTAATTCTCTATGTTGAAGATGAACATGTTAATATAGGAGTTTGTTCATCAATATTGTATTGACATAGTTGAAAACACTGACCATATAGACATTTTAATCGGACAACATTTAACAGATGTTTACATTTAACCAACTGTTAGTTTTGTTTACCGCAATGTTTAATTAACATATCATCACACAATGAAATGGACTAAGCTCCCGGATCATGAGAAAAAAAGAAAAGTTCTTATTGTTAGCTCTAGGTTTAATCTTTTTTATTTAGTGTCCGTTATCTTTGAGACATGAGATGCTGTAATCATTATAAATGAGTTGCGAGTGTCTGCTGAATTTCATTAAGCTGCTCTTTAGCTTTAATATTTTTGTCTCCTTTAGCTTTTGACCCATGAAGGGCTTTGGTCATTTTAAATGAGTAGTTCGCTGGAATATTTTTTATTGCTGGCATCAAGGATGTTGCTATATTATTCCTGTAGAACCATGTTGGGATAAGAGTTGCTAAGGTAAATTTTGAAGTTCAGTTAAATAAAATAGGAAATCAATGTTTACTTTTTTAAATTTCAAGAAGAAATACGTACTATCTTTTCTGTTATATTAGGAAATAGTTTATGATTCCTGTCACGACCCGGATTTATCCCACCATCGGGCGTCGTGATGGCGCCTACTAACGTATCTAGTCCAGCCAAACAATACAATATTTTTTTATCCACCCTCAACAATATATTATTCTAACAATAATTAAATAAATGCGGAAGACTTTAGTTTTAACAAAACGATATAAAAATGTGAAAGTTTCAAAATACACCTCTACCCAGTATCTGGTGTCACTACTCACGGACTACTAAGGAGTACTAAAAACATCAGTCTGAAAGAAAATACAAAAGAGTCTATCTCGATACAAATAAACAAACTGAAATATCATAGATGAGATTCCGAGCTCGCGGACGTCAGCTAAGCTGCCTAAGAGTCTCTGGACTGAAGGTCGGCTCCCGGTCTAGAACTGTTGCGGCGGTCCGTAAGTTGCCTCCTGATCTGTGCATAAAAAGGCACAGAAGTGTAGCATCAGCACAACCGACCCCATGTGCTGGTAAGTGCCTGGCCTAGCCCCGGCGAAGTAGTGACGAGGCTAGACAGGACCTACCACAATTAACCTGTGCAAATATAATATATAAGTGCGAGAAAATAGTAATAAAATAATACAAAATAAAGCTGAGAGGGGACATGCTATCGGGGAGTACTAGATGAAAATAGAACATTAAAAACAACAGCAGATCTACTCCGGGTTTCATGATGCATATATTTACAGTGGACGGCGCGCCACACGATCCCATAATGTATAACATAAGTGGACGACGCGCCTCACGATCCCGTAATGTAGTATATAAGCGGACGGCGTGCCACACGATCCCATAATATAATTCATAAGTGGTCGGCGTTCCACACGATCCCATAATATAATTCATAAGTGGTCGGCGTGCGACACGATCCCATAATATAATTCATAAGTGGTCGGCTTGCCACACGATCCCATAATATAATTAATAGCACTGATAATCTCTCCAAAGGAGGTCCCATTAGGGAAAAACATCAACATAATAGTTAAACCCGGCAAGGGTACAGCTAACAGCCCAACTATCCCGGCAAGGGAGAATTCAATTGTAACAGTCTACTCGTCCCGGCAAGGAAATCATTGCTTCACAACTCTTTTAGTTCATTTCGTTCTTATCCAACTCTTTACATGGAAGTTATCAATTTAACAAGACAGTTGTGTCATATCTTTCGAATTAAAAGCATTTA
>MU784349.1:97773-112671 GCA_026770625.1 Nicotiana glauca
ACTAACTCAATAACATCCTACGAACTTGCTCGAGCGATCAAATCGCTAAAATAACATCAAAATCAAAGAATCAACCCCCAAAACTCAAAATTTTCATTTCAAAGTTCATAACTTCCAATTTTAGCTATTTAGGTCCGAAACACGCCAAACGACATTCGATTTCGACCAAATTTTACAGAAAGCACTTAACGCATATTTAAGACCTGTACCGTACGTTGAAACCAAAATACGAGCCCGATACCTATATTTTCTAGCTCATTTTAATTTCTATTTTTTCTTAATAATTTTAGAAAATAATTTAACAGAATAATTCTTTTACCGGGGTTCTGGACCTCAGATTTCGACTCCGGGCACATGCCCGAGTCCCATATTTTTCTACGGACCTCCCAGGACCATCAAATCACGGGTCCGGTCCATTTACCCAAAATATTAACCAAAGTCAACTATATCAATATTTATATCATAATTCTTCAAATGTTTCACAGAATTCACATATTTTAACATAAAAACTTTCCGGCTTCATGCCGGACTACGCACGCAAATTGTGGCAACTAAAAATGAGGTTTTCAAGGCCTCGGAAGCGCAAAAAAAGGGAGAAATACGGTAATGACCCTTTGGGTCGTCACAATCCCAAATGGTTAGCTGCACATATTCATGCTATCTGTTTTAACTATTTTCTTGGTCTATTTTAGCTATCAATCTTCAAACAACACATANGACAAAGAGAGACTGGGCATGCGAAGAAATACAAGAACTGTGTAATGTGTCTATGCAATATTAAGATGCTAGCTCAGTAAGATGATTCGATCTTTGTTATTTTTGTACTGATATAATTATGTTATTTTAGTCACCATGTGCTATTCTATAGGCAAGACATCATATAATGTCTTTATTTCGGGTCTTTAACCATATTTGGAGGGTAATTTATTCCGTTTACAGCATGTAAAAGTAAATATTGCTTTAGTTATGGCTTCATGCTGATGCAATGTATAGTACCTCACAGTTTCGACCCTATAAAAGTTTTTTTCATAAATTTATTTCTAGATTGCTATTTTATTAAATTTTACTGTAACAGAAATGTTAGCATTCTTTTCCATTTATAAAATATTTATTATTGGCACATTTTAACTTTCTCTCAATGCCTATAAAACCCTCGCCATTTCAAAATGAAATAACTAAATTTTGCATATGATGCTACAAATTAAGCAAATAAACTGAGATATTCTGTAATATTTTTTTTATATTTGTTTGTACACAACAACATTTAATATTTAGATACAAAGACCAAATTTGCTTATGAAGAAAAGAGTAATACACCCTGAATCTTTGTATTTGAGTGTGAAATAATTTTTGTCATGAAACTTGAGGTTACCAAACCATGATTTGATGGGAATTTAGTTTATATTTCCCAATTTATAATGATAAGAAGTCTTTTGGAATTCTTAATACCTGAAAGAAAAAAAAACTTTATGCTTGATTTCAAGAGTTTGTGTCCTCTCTCATCTAAGGTAAAATGTGGATAGCAGCAATCTAGGGAAAGCATTTTTAATAATATTTGTGGCACTTTGTTTGTTGGTTAGATGGATTTTTTAATCCGTAATTACTTATTGATCTTGTTACGAGAAATGGTTACACCATTGCTCAATGAAAGATTAATTAGGGTAGGAGCTTGCTTTGAAGAGAAACTATAGTAAATCGAGAATAGAAAGAACTTTCTCTCTTACACAAATTCTTGAAGAAGTCCGCCCATATATGTAGTGATGTAACAAACCTGATTTTGTTAACTGGAATAGTAGTACCTATGATTTTTTCTCAGTTGTTGAAGTCCATTCTTTTCAAAAAGTACTGGTGCATCTGGAACAAGAACTTGCAGGTGTATTTGGAAGAGCAAAACAACACCAAAGTTGATTTTCTTGGAGTGGATTACATGTCATAATGACCTAACTCGAGCAAACCTCCCACATGCTGGTGAAATCATATGCTTAAGATGTTAGGTGTGAGCTGAAGACCTTTGTTTTTCCATATACCATTGTTTCTTAGCTTTATTGCATGTTCTTGGATTATAGGAGTAACAATAGCTGGATGGGCAAGAAAGTAAAGAACATCTCAGAAATGTATGGAATACAATTCCGACCTGTATTTTTTAAGTAGTTTTATGTGCAATAAAATTTTGTATTTGCCTACCAAAAGAAAATCATGAAACTCTTAAGAATGTGTTGAACAAGTGATTATATTTTTTTAGGGAAGTTGACCCATCACATATTTTCTACACTTTGTTGTTGTAAACTTCCAATTTTTGTTGGTTTTGATCACCGTAAGAGATTAGAAATTATCTCCCATTTGTAATGTGAATATTTCGTTAATTCTTTCTATGTTATTGTAGTTTTTCAGTTTGGTATCTTTCGTTGGGAAAAAGAAGGTAAATGACCATCCCACTTTGGAAAAGAAATATGCATAGCTAAACAAAAAGAACATAAAATCCCAACAGTTCTAAAATCTTAACATTGGGCCCGCGAGTGTGGGTCTGCATCATCTAGTAGTATATTATACATAAGAAAAAGGAGACGACGAGTTGAAGAACAAAACTCCACCAACTTAAATGATTGTAGCCTAGGGAAATTAAGTCCTAAATTGAAATATCCTACGATTAGGAAAAACCATGAAAATAGTCAGAGGTGGACCTACATTGTGTTAAGAGGGGTCACCGGCACTAAATAACCTCGAAATTCTTTTATGTGATATTGTGTATATACCTAGAAGTGTCACGATCCTAATTTTCCACCTTAGCATGTCGTGATGACACATAGTTTCTAAGACTAGGAAAGCCTAACATACATGTGAAAAAACAGAAATAATAACTTAAACATCGAATTAAACCGTTAAACTATCATAATAATACTCAAACGGTACAAATGTCAATAATTTTCCAAAATCTGGTGAAACTGAGCCATAAGCTCTACAAGAGTACACTAATAGTCTCGAGATACAATACTGTTTTGGAACAAGAAACAAAAAATAACACAACTAGTAGCAGAAAGTGACTTCGAGACCTGCGGACGTCAAGCAGGTGTACCTTGAAATCTCCAAAAAATAACAAATCAATCACTGGCGTACAGCACGACAGATGTACATGGATCTGCATAAAAATATGCAGAAGTATAGCATGAGTACACCATTACGGTAGTCAGCAAGTATCAAGCCTAACATAAACAGAATAGTGACAAGGCAAGGTCAAGACACCTAATAGGACAAGATAAACTGAACAGAGTATAATAAAGACCAGTAATAGAGAACGAGAAAATGAATGATAACAAAATAGTAATAATATTGTAGGCTAATAACAAAATTTAAGGCAAGAAAGGCACCCAGAAGTGCACACATAATGAGAATAACAAGTAATCAAAGACGGAAAAATATAAGTAAGAAAATGAAAAATCAATTAGTACTGTTTGACCAACAAGCCCTTTTTATAATGGAATTTACAACAAGAATCACAACCGAGGTGCCATGCCTCATATCCATGTTTCGCAATTTCAATCACAATATTTTCTTCTATCACCGCATGAGCCTTGCATTTATTTTTGAAAATTATTTTTTCCGAAATAGCTACACGTGTTTTAGCCACCATATCTCACTGCGTGGCTTCAAGTATTTCCTTACTAGCAACAGGCGTATCAAGTCCATCTTATCTCACCGCATGCGTATCAACCCTTATCCTTATACCATCGAATGCGTATAAATATCACAACACAATAACAATTCGCAACACAAGTTCCCATATGCCATATCTTGCCAAAATCAACAAGACTAATTTTACCATAACAAATAGCCTACATCTCAGCCACAATGCGTACAAGAATCTTAATAATAACAAAATAAATGAGAAATTCTCAACAAAGGGAATATATCTCAGAAATCAGCAACTTCAACCTCCATGTGATAATAACTTTCACAATTTTAACGTCAATAATCCAACAAGAAGATAATTCCCATGGAATAATAATTTCAAGTAAGATAAATGAACGAATAAAGAGGTAACAAGACAATAAGGAAGGTGAAAACTTCAACTAAAGCATATAAGAGCAAATATAACAAAAGAGAGAGAACGAGTGCTAAAAGCGTCAAATAGAGCATCTAAGAGTGGAGTTAACAATGAAAGATATAACGTGTGATGACAATTCAATTAATTGCGTGGAAAGAGTCTAAATAGTCTAAACCGGTCAAATACCACATATAGCCTGTGTACACACTCGTCACCTCGTGCACGCATCTTTCGCATAATACAAATATCCCAATCAACTCAAATCCTAATGGGTAGTTCCCCAACATAAAATTAGGTAAGATACTTACCTCAACTAGGACAAATCAACCCTCGAGAATAGCTTGTTAGGATTTTGCAATCATTCCAATTCCTCTAGTCTTGGCAATTTTATTAAGCCATTCTGCTATCATTCTAGTTGTTGGTGAAGTGACTCTAAAATTTGCCTCCACACGACTCAAATCTAATAAAAAGTAACTTAATAACTCAAACAATTCAAGAGAAACATTTTACAACAGATAAAACTATGATCTATACACATTTTCCAAAAAGTTAAAAAAAGTCAACCCCCGGCCCGCGGTCTAATATCGAAACCAAGGGCAGATTCCAGCTACCCATAACCCAAAGAGTCTATATATGTGTTTTATATTCAAATTCGAGTCCAAATCGACTCTCAAAATCCAAATTTTTACTTTTCAAAACTTTGACAAAAATTCTCAACTTTTTCTCTTTGATTCTCAGAAATTTGATATAAGATTTAAGATATAATCATGAAATATAGTTGAAAATTAATTGAAATTACTTAGCCAATATTTGTAGATGAATAACCTCTCTAAAAATCATATCCTACCGAGTCTAGGGTTCTAAAATATGAGAAATGATATTTTATCCCGACTTTCCAGCCTTATGTTCACTTGCAGATATCACAATTGTGACATTGGGTTCGCAAATGCGAAAAAAATCTCGCAAACATGGTTACTAACAACCTAAGGGAACTTCGCAAATGCGACATTGTATTTGCAATTTTGAACCTTGTACCCATCGCAAATATGACAAATTATGTCACAATTGTGATCTTTCCCAAATCTGCCTATGTTCATAATTGCGAGTGAGGCATCGCAATTGTGATACCTGACCCTCACCTGCTCACTTCGCAATTGCGAGGTTGGTGCTCACAATTGCCACACCAGAGACACCAGGACGATGTTTTTCAGTTTAAACCTTTCTGAAAAACATTTGAAACTCATCCGAGCTCTCGGGGCTCCAAAGAAAACATCCACACAAGAAATTTTTATGCGGTATGGGTGATTGTGAACATGTTGACCAAGTTGGATCATTTCATTTCGGTATTGACTACCTATTCTTCAGAGCAGCTGGCTTAGGTTTATATCCACAAGATTGCCCGACTTCATGGCGTATTGGTAACTATCATTTTTTACCAGAGTACTCAATCTACATCGCGATTCTGGAGAGCTGTACAGCCTGAGCTAGGCTCACGAGTTGAGTACATCATTTCACCCGCAGACAGACGGACAATCCATATGCACTATTAAGATATTGGAGGATATGCTTCGTGCCTGCGTTATAAATTTTGGGGATGCTTGGGATCAATTCTTGCCACTAGCAGAGTTTGCTTACAATAACAACTACCAATTGAGTATCCAAATGGCTCATTTTGAGGCCCTATATGGGAGACGATGCCGTTCTCCAAATGGGTGGATTGAGCCGGTTGAAGATAAGTTATTGGGTACAGATTTAGTTCGAGATACTTTGGAGAAGGTCAAGATGATCCGAGATCGGATTTGTACAACCCAATCTAGACAGAAGAGCTACACAGATCGGAAGGTTCGTAATATTGCATTCATGGTTGGAGAGTGAGTCTTGCTCTTGGCTTCACCAATGAAGGGTGTGATGAGGTTCGGTAAGAAGGACGAGTTGAGCCCTAGGTATATCAGATATTTTGAGATCCTTGAGATGATTGATGAGGTGTCCTACAAGCTTGCATTGCCACCTAGTTTATCAGCGGTTCATCCGGTGTTCCATATTTCTATGCTCTGGAAGTATTATGGTGATCCGTCTCTTATTTAGACTTCATCACAGTCCAATTGGAGGGGGATTTGACTTATATTGAGGAGCCTGCGGCTATCTTGGACCGACAAGTTCAAAAGTTGAGACAAAAGAATATTGCTTCAGTGAAGGTTTAATAGAGGGGTTATCCGGTCGAGGAGGCTACTTGAGAGACCAAGCACGATATGTGGAGTTATTATCCTCATCTATTTACCACTTCAGGTATGTCCTTAAGCACGTTTAAGGACAAACGTTTATTTTAAAAGGGAGAGAATGTAATGACCCGATCGGTTATTTTGTGTAATTGCGCCCTGTTACCCATTTTCATGCTTCACACATATGTGTTTATGGTTTTATGACTTGTGGGATTGCTTAGTTTTGTTCCGGAAAGCTTTCGGATTGATTTAGACCTTTAATTCTTGACTTAGAAGGTTAAATTAGAAATATTGACCAAACTTTGACTTTGGTGAAAACAACCCCGAAAATGTGTTTTTATGGCTCTGATAGCTTCGTATCGTGATTTTGGACTTAGGCTTATGCCCGAAACGGATTATAGAAGTCCGCAGGTTGATTTATATTGATTTGCCGAAATTTGGCAATTTAAAGTTAAAAGGTTTGACTGTAGGTTGACTTTTAGAGATCGAGCTCAGAATTTGATTTTAGGACTTGGAATAAGTCCGTTATGGTATTTAGAACTTGTCTGCAAAATTTTGTGTCATTTGGAGTTGATTTGATAGGATTCAGATGTTTAGTTGTAATTATAGAAGTTCTTGAAAATTTCTTTGGAATTCATGTGTTCAATTTATAGTTTTAAATGTTATTTTTGTGTTTTTATTGCACAAGCGAGTTTGAATGATATTTTTAGACTCGTGGGGATATTTGGTTTGGAGCCTCGAAGGCTCAGATAAGTTTCAGACATGTTCTAGAGTGTTTTGCACTGAAGTTGGCAAAAATATGGTGTCTATGCCTCTAGTGTCGCAATTGTGAATGCTATGGTCGCATTTGCGAGCTTAGTACGAGGCCTCATATATCACAATTGCGATGCCTGGCTCGCAACTATGACAAAACAACTGCATTTGTGATGGAGACAGGAATCGGAAATGCGAATCTAGAGTCACAATTTCGACCACCTCATAGGGCTGGCAATGGCTGCATTTGCGAGAAATACTTCGCAATTGCGAACCCATGTCGCAATTTGTGACATCTACAACTGACAAAAAAGGTTGGAAGTCCGGATTTATCTATCATTTTCTCATTTTTGAACCCTAGACTCGGTAGAGGAGATTTGGAGAGGGGATTTTCACCTACAAACCTTGTGTAAGTGATTTTAATATATTTCTAATCATATTCAATCAATATATCTTAGATTTTAATATCAGAGTCATATGAATCAAAGTGAAAACTTGTGGAACTTTTTCATGTTTTTAAAAAAAATAAGAAATTGAGTTTTGAAAGTCGATTTGGACTTGAATTTTGAAACTAATCACATATGAACTCGTGTGGTCATGGATAGACAGAATCTACTATTGGACCCGAGTTTTGACCGAGCGGGCCCGGGTTGACTTTTAGGAAAAAGTGTAAAGATCTTAGATTTATCTATTGCAAATGATTTTTCTAGCATTGTTTGATGATATTAACTCGATTTTTGTTAGATTTGAGCTGTATGGAGGTAAAATTTAAGGGAAAAGCTATTTTTGAGTATTGAACTGGCCTAGTTGAGGTAAGTATCTCGCCTAACTTTGTATGGTAAAAACTAACCCTTAGGATTGTTAATGATTGATTCATTTTTGTTATGTGAAATCTGTGTATGCAAGGTGGCGAGTGGGTATACGGGTTGTATATGGTATTTGACCGGCTTAGGATACTTAGACTATTTCCATGCTTTAATCAAAATTCTATCTCATGTTCTCAATTCTCATAGTCAATCTATTCTTGCATGTGTTGTTCTAACCTTACAAGCCTTAAATAATTTCGTTAACAATTGTTCTACATCCTAATTGATAAACTGCTCTCATGCCTTAGTTGAACTTATTGCCTCTTTTATTGTTACATGCTATCATTTTTATTGTTGATTATCATTACTTAAAATTATTATACATATTATCTTTTTCATTGTTGAAAATCATTAATTGAAGTTATTGTTCATGTTACCTCTTTCATTGCTAATTAACACTTTTGAAGTATTGTTCATATTACCTCTTTCCTTGTTGATTTTCATTTTTTGGAGTTATTGTTCATGTTATATCTTTCATTATTGATTTCCATTGTTTGAAGTCATTGCTACACGTTATCTCTTCCATGTGAGTTATTTTTATCTAATATCGTGGTTATACATTATCTTTGTCATTGTTGAGTTATTAGTATTGAAGTTGTGAAAGTCGTTATCACGTTGAGGAAAAATTGATGTTATTGAAACCTCTTCCTTCTTAAGCATTTTACATTAATCGTTGTTGTTGATATTCTTATACCCATTGTGGTGGAAGCCATATGCTACTTTTGTGGAAACATTGATATTGTTATTATTGGCAAGTTGTGATATATCGGCACTTGTGGTGTGAATTACTATTGCGATGTGATATTGACGCAGATGCAGTGATATAAGGCTTGGGGTTAATGTGCATGCGTCAGTATAAGATAGGACTTATATGCGTATTGCTTGTAGGGGAAAAACATGAAGCCACGCGGCATCATAAGTTAGGCTAAAGTGCGTGTAGCTATTTTTGGGAAAAATTATTATTAAAATCTATTTCAAATGTAAGGCTCACATGGCAGTATAAGGAAAGATTGTGGTTGAAATTGAGAAATGTGAATACGATGTGGTACATCTGTTGTAATTCTTGATTATAAGAGGCGGTACCTCGATTGTGATTTTATTATACACGAGGCAGTACCTTGTTGTGATTCTTGATGTTTATTTCATATTGCAAAGCGTTTTGGTGGAAACATTTCTTGTTGTTTCTCTCTTTATTGTTCTAGCAGTTATGATTATTGTGGTTCTCTTTAGTTGCTTCTTTCATGTTATTTTCCTTGTTTAATTTTCGGTATTAGCTCATGCTATTATTTTGGTTCGTATTAGTTATTTCCCCGTTTTCCATTAATTATCCTTATGACATTTTTATATTGTTTATTTATATCCTAGTAGGTGTCTTGACTTGACATCGTCACTATTCTACTGAGGCTAGGCTTGATACTTACTATGTATTGTTGTGGTGTACTCATACTATGCGTCTACATATTTTTGTGCAGATCTAGGTACCTTTGCTCGTTAGAAATCATTTGTAGCTTCCTTACAAAGATTTCAAGGTATGCCTCCTCGGCGTACACAGGCCCCGGAGTCACCTTCCTTTGCTTTTTTTTTTTTCTACTGTTATATTTTTTTTCTTTCAGACAGTGATGTACTAGATATTCTAGTTTTATTCTGTAGAGCTTATGAATCCGTTCCACCGATTTTGTGAAATTTTTTGTTGAGATTCTATTTCAGGAGTTATTATCAGTTATTCACCCTTGTTTTAGTATTGTGGTTGATTATTTATGTCAAGTCATTATTAATTATTAGGCTTACCTAGTCACATAGACTAGGTGCCATAACGACATCCTACGAAGAAACATTGGGGTCATGATAAACATAACAATCTGAATCAAAATAAATTGATAAGATGATATGGAAGGGGACTTCAGTGCTGCGGATGTCGTGCAACTATGCCTCAAGTCTCCGCCGATAGCTAAATCCGAGCAATCTCACTCAGTACAGCTGGGGCTAACTTCGGTATCTGCATAGGAAGTGCAAAGTGAAGTATGAGTACAACGGATCCCATGTACTCTGTAAGTGCCGAACCTAACCTCGACGAAGTAGTGACGAGGCTAAGGGGGGTCACTTACAATAACATGTACGAATAATAATAATAATAATAATAACAGGAAAGACAGGAAATGGAAGTAAAGTAGCTAACTCGTAAAAACAATTTCGAAAGCTATCTACCAGAGAGCACATAATAACAAGTCTTATAAAATGATCTCAAATACCGAGGCAAATCCGACAATCACAAACAATTACAACATATACAACTGTTGTGGCACGCAACCCCATCCCACCATATCATTATCTGGTCAATATCATAATTTGTCCTTATTTTGCCATTTCAAATTATTACCTTTCAATTTTTGTTGCAACATGCAACCCGCTCTCCAAACAATTTCAATTAACAATAGCAAACTCAATAACTAAAGTTTGCAAGAATTTCTACATCAAGAGAGAAAGTGTACAAAGTTATGAAGAATCACATAATAATCAAAGAATCTCTAACTGTCATGATACGGAATTCCCACCATCAGGACCATGATGGCGTCCAACATCACACTTGCTAGGCAAGCCAACGTTAGAGTATTATTAACCAAATTTCCTTTATGTTTCAATGATTAAAAGTAACAAGCTAAAACAAGTATAAATAATTGCTGAAGTAAGTAAACATCCCCTTTGTTCATACTCAATACAGAAATTTAGGTTTGCCATCATTTTTCCCAAAAAGTCAAAAATCAATCCTGTGCCTGCTTGGTCAAAACTCGAGGTTCGGACCAAAATCCATTCACCCTCGAACCCAAATATGTAGTTAGTTCCGAAATCCGACCCCACATTGAGGTCTAAATTCCCAATTTGCAAAAACTCCCAATTCTTCCAAAAATCCAAAATTCTATCATGAAAGAACAAGATTTAGGACTAGAAAATCCCTAATTTCCAACCTACGCGATCGCGTTCTATCTTGTTTAGGACTAGAAAATCCCTAATTTCCAACCTACGCGATCGCGTTCTACCTTATGCAACAGCAAGGAGCAAAACGTGCACTCCACAGTTGTTTCACTTCCCTTATGTGAACACGGACCTCGCCTCGCGTCCATGATAGGCAAAATCACCAGCTTTAGGATTGCGGGCCTCAACTTGCGATCACATAGAACAATTTTCCAGTTGCTCTCAATAGATCTACATGATCGCGGGCCCTCTTATGCGGTCGCATATAAAGAAACCAGAAGAAATGCAGCAGCAGGCATCAACTATCATTCAAAGGCCAAAAATGATCCGATAACCATCCGAAATCACCCCGATGCCCTCGGGACCTCAACCAAACATACCAAATAGTTCCAAAATATGATACAACTTAGTCGATTCCTAAAATCACCTCAAACAACATCAAAAATATGAATTACACTGCACATAAATGTAGGCATGCTTTCAAATTAAAAGGCATCTTAAAAGAGTAAACAAAGCAGATCCGAATAGTATAAAGAATATTACTCATGCCAATGCACACTGTACGTGATGCACCATGCTGTCAGCCTCATGTGCTCACACTCTCACAGGTTCAACCACCCGGTACTCTATATGGCCCATACGGCCTAGGGAAGATCCATCCCGGAACATATACATCATTGACTATAAGTCACCCAGTACCGAGGAAGGCCAATCCGGCCCTATGGAGAAGATTCATCTCCAGGTACCAAGTACTTCGGACAAGATCCATATCTAGGAAAAATCCATCCCTCAATAATATCATCCGCGCTCACTAGGAGTGTGTTACAAACTCCGGAGGGGCTCTTACAGCCCAAGTGCTATCATAACATCAATATAACCACTGCGGCGTACAACCCGATCTGCATAACTACCACCAATAATCAGGATTTCGTCCTCACTCAGTCATCAATCTCTCTGGTCTTATTCACGGGCTCACAATATCATGAAAACTAGCCCGAAAAAATGATATGATGTATCAATAAATAACAAATGAGACTGAGATATGATATGAAATGCATGAACATGACTGAGTACATAATATCAATAAAACCAGTAAAATGACAGCAAAAAATGACCACTAGGGGTCCCACAATACCGGCATAAAGCCTAAACATGAGAGCTAGCATGATTTACAGCTCAATTACTCTATCACATGATCAAAACACGGATATCAACAAGATAGAGTCACTATACACTGCCATGGAATCAACCAGGTCACAATTCTCTCGGTGCATGCCCCCACGCCCGTCACTTGGCATGCGTTACCTCAATACCAATCACATAACACATAATTCAATATTTCGAACCCTCATAACTAAGTTTAAAAGCGTTACTTACCTTAAGATGAGCAAATCTCTACTCCGAAATGTCTGTGCCTCTCAAATCAGCCTCCAAATGTCCGGAATCTAGCCACTAGTAGTTCAATACAATAAATATAGGCTAATGGGATCAATTCCAAAAGAAAAGTACTAAATTATAGACAAACATTCGAAAATTGCTCAAACCCGGCCCCTAGACCACGTCTTGAAATCCGACACTAGTCACGAAATCCGAAAGCTTATTCACTCACAAGTCTAACCATACCAAATTTACTCAAATCCTATAACGAAATTCCATTCAAAGCCTCAAAATCTAGCTCAAGAGTTCTTCTTCTTTTTTCCCAATTTTTCATCCCAAATCACAAATTAGATGATGAAATTAAGGACATAATCATGGGATTTAGTCAAAACCAGGTGAGGTTAACTTAAACCAAACACCCACATGAAAATATCTTAAGACATCGCCTCCCACCGAGCTCCAAAATCAATTTTTATGTTATGAACTGAATCCCTCATTTTGAGCATTTAAATGCGCTGCCATTATCATTCATCGTGAACGCGGCCATCCTCCCGCATTCGTATAACACAAGCCAGCCTGCCCCTCAAATTTGCCTTACGCGAACGCAGTCGCATCCACGCGAATGCGTACCTATTCTATTTCCAACCTACGCAACCGCAAAGAGAAAAACGTGCACTCATCTATCATTCAAAGGCCAACAATGATCCGATAACTACCTGAAATCACGCCCAGGCCCGCGGGACCTTAACCAAACATACCAACAAGTTTTAAAATGTTATACGAACTTAGTTGAATCCTCAAATCACCTCAAACAATATTCAAAATTCGAATTACACATGGATTCAAGTCTAATGAAATTTGAAATTTTCAAATTGTACAAACGACGTCGAAACCTGTCAAATCACGTCTGATTGACTTCAAATTTTGCACACAAGTCATAAATGACACCACGAACTTACTTTAACTTCCAAAAATCCAATTCGACCCCGATATCAAAATTTCTACTACCGGTCAAATTTTCCAAAATTTTAGTTTTTGCCAATTTAATTCTTATTCTACTACGGACTTTCAAATCACATTCTGGATGCGTTTCTAAGTCTAAAATCACCTAATGGAGCTAACAGAACCATCAAAATTTAAATACGAAGCCGTTTAAACATAAGTCGATATCCGGTCGACTTTTTCGAACTTAAACTTCCAATTAAGAGTCTAAGTGTCTCAATCCACTCCAAAATCACTCCGGACCCGAACCGACTAACCAGATAAGACATAATACAGCTGTAGAACAGAAAAGAAGCAGGAAATGGAAAAACGGGGCTAACTCTCAAAACGACCAACCGAGTCGTTACAATATACTCCTATTTTTTTTCTAATTTCTAAAACTGAACTTGGTGAGTGTAATGTCCCTTCTACTCTATATTGTCTAAATAATTGATAATTCCTTGCTTCCCATGTGTTATTTACAAAAACTCCAATCGTAGCAGCCATGACTTCCTCTTGAATTTGTTCCAAGTTTCCCTCAAATCTGCGTTAGAATAGTCAGTATATTTCCGCGTGCAATATACCGACGAATCCATGAGGAAGTTGTTCTCCAAAGCCCAGCATTCTAATTACTTATGTGCAATTTTATATGCTTTCCTCCTTATGTAAATTTATTTTCTCCCCATCCATTTCCCAATTGTGCAGTTATCCTCTGTTGACTCAATTTTCGTTTGAGATTGTTTATTATTTTGATTTTATGTTATGTATATGCTATATTTATTTTAAAGTTATGTCACTGTAACTGGCCTCTTACAATCCGATGTGAAAAAATAGTCATGATTTGTAGTGTTTCAAACATAGATGTTTTTGTAATTTAGCATTCTGGTGTAATTTGACTGATAAATATGAGTAGAAAGAAGGATTAAGTTAATTAGTAGCTTAACGAAGATTGAGACATTGTAATCCATGAAATAGTTGTTTCTTAATGCCTAGCCCCATTTAGTGCTTGTTTTTTTTTTTTATATTTATATAGAAATGAAATATTTATCTTATCAAAGAAAAAAAAAACAAATGTAACGAAAAAGAAAAAAATAATCATGCTTTTTAGTGTAAGAGTTCCTATGATGTAAATCATGAATAGCTTGAGTAATTTCTATTCTCATAGCTCAACCATTGTTAGCTTTACGACAATCCTAATGTATGGTCTCTTTCCATACAATAATTGAATAAAACCTTTATTGCATTTTATGTTATTTTGGATGAGTAAGTGATCACGCCCAAGTATATCCTCTAAATAGGATTCTGCGGACGTTGCAAATAAAACCCGAGTATTACGCCCAGGGTCGAATCCACAGAGAGTCAACCTAACAACTGCTACCTTTAGATCCATTCAATTCTCAGAACCAGCTTCCAAATATTTTTGAATCACTGTTGAGGTTTCTTTATAAACTAAAATTGTATAAAAATAACAAGCTACAACTAATAACTAGAGTTGTGGACAAATATGAGAGAAAAGGCTAAGGTAGTGACTTTCCCTATTGATGGATCCCTTCTGTTTATACTTCATACAAATTTACCGACTCACTTTATTAATCATGAACTCTCAGCTTACCGTAACTCTCTCCCGAACAATCACAGCAATATACTACTGCACTCTCCCGAGCTACACTAGCTAGCTTTAATTTGTACA
>MU784350.1:0-16347 GCA_026770625.1 Nicotiana glauca
TATTAGGCCTAAATTAAATATTTTATGCTAAAAATGTGAAAATTCCCGGGGAGGGTCAAAAATCACGTGTTTACATCCTTACATCTTCAACATTGTTCTGTTGCTTTATTACTAAACTGACTTTTTAAACAAAACCAGGCCGAGAATTAGGCGTGCATGTCATGTCACTAGAACCAATATGAAAAGAATTGTAAGAGGAGAAGGGAACTACATAAAATGACTAGAAATGACAGGAAACATAGAATTGCATTAGACTGATGATGAAAGGGTTTACACAAACAGAACAAGCAAACTAGACTAGAGTTACAAACCTAGACAACACTACACTAGCTATTACGACTAAACAAAGCAAAGCGAGAAGATAGAAGGATTTAAGTCACAAGACAATGTCCGAATTACAACCCCGAAAATAATCCAGACAACAGAAATGACAACAAAATAAACCACCAAAGCTCCACTTTAGCTAACGAAGAGATGGAGCGTCTTTCCAATCACCAAGCTCGGTATCTTAGCCACTGGATTGCGCATCAAAATTGCTGGGGCCTTCATTCACCGGGTTTCTAAGAGGATTCTTATACTTCCTGTCGCCATGGATATTCCCCATAAAATGTGCACCATCATATGCAGGTAAAGGATTCTGTGCAATGTTCTGGGTGGCACTGTCTTGGATCGCAATTACCCCTTCTTGAATCATTCTCTCTATCTCCCTTTTCAAATCCCGGCAGCTTTTGAAATTGTGCCCCTGGCATTGGAATGGTATTCACACCTTTTAGAAGGGTCAAAGCTTCTCGCACGCTTGTCCACGTAATTCGGAGGAATAGGTGCAATCAGGTTATAATGTTTTAATCTCTCAAACAAACTTGCACAGGTTTCTCTTATTGGTATAAAATTATTTTCCAGCCTTGTTTTCCTTCTACACCATTGGCTTGAGTGTGGGTTATAGGGTACTTGGAAATTTTGTGGAGGCTGGTAGGGACCTTGTGGAGCTCGTGCTCACCCTTTGGAGTGACTCAGTGGTTGGACAGATGGCCGAATATTGTTCAGAGGATAATGCTGAGGTAGATTATGTGGAGTTTGGGGGTTCTCATGGGGTCGGTATTAGGCCGAAAGCATTTACCAAGAACGACAACCGGACCTTGTCGTCAATGAGACTTAGCAACACATTTTCTGTCAATGGGGGGGGGGGACTATCCCGAATAACTTGTTCGTTCCATCTGAGAGAAAATTTCCTAAAGCTTTTCTTGGGTTTCTTTTCCATTTGAGATAAGGAGGAGTGATCTGGGACAACATCTATACTGTTCTGAAAGTGCCGCACAAAATCTTGAGCCATGTCACCCAATGTATGCCACTTATCGACATCTTGATGATTATGCCATTCCCAAGCTGCTCCACTTAGACTTTGGCTGAAGTATGCCATCAATAACTCATCCCTTCCCCCGGATCCTCTCATCTTACTCCAAAATCCCCTCAGATGGGCTACAGGATCACCATGTCCATCATACAAATCAAACTTTGGTAACTTGAACCCTGCTGGCAACTGTACATCAGGAAAACAAGCACAAATCCTTGTAGTCCACACTAACTTGGCCACCCAATCCTTGCATGTTCCTGAAGGATTGTTCCAGGCTTTTTACTTTTTGAAATGTCTCTTCCTGTTCCAGATCTTTAAGCGGCTTGTTAATTTCCACCGGGAGCTCCAAGTGAGGAGTGTAGGAATATGGCTCAGTAGCTTTAAAGGTAGGCTCGGGAGGGTAGTATTGGATGTCGTGAGCTTAAAACAGGGGCTTACTAGAAGATCTTTGCATTGTGGCAGGTGGAGGCGCCACAAAGACAAGGGTGATTGGTGGAGGAGGGTTTTGTTTGGGTGGTGGAGCTTGGGTAGGGTAGGAGGTGGTGCTATAACTCTGTTGGTAGAAAGGGAAAGCTGGAGATGAATTCACAGTAGGAGGCTCCTGAGACTGAGCCAGAGGTGGGATATATGCCGGATTGGCGGGGTAAACTGGCGTCGGTTGACCCTTGGCCCAGGCCTGATGCATCTCGGCCATCTGCTGCTTCAATTTATACATCTCTTCCCACATTGCTTTGACATCTACCACTTCTACCTCTTTTGACGGGACCACAATACTGGTACCTGATTCTTGGTTTATCTTGTTCAGTTTATTCGACTGGGTGTTGTAGGAACGGGTTGCCAGGATGCCAACTGCCTTTTGTCCTCGTGTTGTAAAGAGGAGTTACCACTTTAAAACCATAAACCAACCACCTTTCTGGAATGACACGATAAAATGAAACCATCATGTTAGCGTTAGGGCATTTAACATATTGGTATCCGCACATTTGGGGAGTGAATGCACCTAAGCAGTTAACAGTTCCTATTATGCTTTTGATCGGTCGCATGTGTCATCCCGGCCTTTCCCTTATTTCCAATTGTAAACTTTTTCTTCCTTTGCTTTTCTTCTTTTTCTTCTCTTTTTTTTCCTTTTGTTCTTTTCCTTCTTGCCTTTCTTGATTTTTCTTTCCTTTCTTTCTTGTTTTTCCGCTATTTTCTTTTCTTTTTGCCTTTTTGTGGTTTTTCCTCTCTTTCCCTTTTTCTTTTTCTTTTGGTTATGGTCGAATCCTACGTGGATTGCCTACGTATCATGACCCCGTATGAATCAGACCGATCGTAGTTCTTGCAAATAAGTGCAGAATTGAATGCAAGAAAACATTTTTTGAGAATTTTCAAATTAACAACTGCAATTACAAAAACTACTAGACTATTTGTTTTTATTTTTTCAAAAATGAAAGTACAAAACAGCCTCAAAAACAAAATTACAGACTCGACTAATCTAGGAGTACATCAAAGCTTCAAATCCTGGGGTCCACGGGGCATCACTCAGCATCGCCGCAGGCCTGCGCAAGACTAAGAAGGCTTCAATACCAACTGTGACTATTTAAAGAAAACTTGCCATGTAATGACTTATTTTGACTTTTTAAAAAATGAAAAGTGGCTATCCTTCAAAAGTATTTATTTTAAGAAAACAAAGACTTAGTTTTGCAAATACGGCCTTTCAACACTTCCGAATGGGAGATTTTAAGGTTGTGCCCGCACACCGTTTTAAAATGACTCGGGTGGCTGTTCTTGCAAAAACAACTTTCCGACGCCCTTTTGGGGACATTCGGATTATTTTAAAACAAGAATGGCGTCACCTGACTTATTGGATAAAAATTTTAATTTTGGAATTTTTGGCTATTTTTGTAAAAGGGGTGGTTGGACCCGATGAGAGTTGCCTACGTATCTCACATCCGGTGAGAATCAAACCAGCGTAGTTCGGGCAGATAAACTAGCTATTTTTGTATTTTCTTTTCAACAATTTAAAAATAAAATTCTTTTGTTGTTTATTTATTTTTTTCTTCATTGGCAAATGACGCAAACTATGTCTGAAAAAACTCTTTGTTTTGCTTTTCAATTGGCACATAACATAAAATAAATATTTTTTGTTTTCCTTTTCCATTGACACCAAACACTCCTTTTATTTTCTCAAAAATCCGGCAGAGTTTCAGAATTACTTGGACATAGGTTTTTGCCAAATCATGTAATCAACTCTCTACACTATTATTTCTTTTCTTTTTTCCCAAATTCAAGTCGGTCAGCACGCGAGTCTGAGACAAATAAATGCAACACGTAAAATGCATCATGGTGATCTTTTCATATCTATTTACCTGTCCTAGACGGACTCAACCCTTGTGTTGAGTCCCCTAAGTCACATGAACGTGATGCAAATAAGCGCTCCTACTAGGGATCCGGCATGAAGTCAGGTTATTCTAGGTTCAAAACCTGGGTATGTGTTCTAAACTGTGTACCCGAGCGGACAACTCGAGTCGAGGAGGGGGCTACGTACCGGGGACCCGCGGGATCGTCCGGCTTAGTAACTTGTCCGGCCTCTTTCTTATTTCAAGGTATGACACTAACAGAATAGGGAGTCTCAACCAGTAAGCACATCCCCGGAGGAGAGAAGAGAAATGTTTCGGCACAGTTTATATACAGTTCAGATAATATCAAAGCGGTAAACATTTTGCACATTAAGCATGAAACATGCAGGAAAATCAGATATAACTAAATACAACAATTTATCTAAGCTCAAATTCTGAACCCTGAACAAAATGTTCTGGGTTTTATCCCCAGCAGAGTCGCCAGAGCTGTCGCACCTCCTTTTACACATCACCTCGAAGGATAGTGTATAAGAGAGTTTTTCCAATTAAAGGACAACCGGAACGGGATTTAATTATTAAAGTTCAGAGTCGCCAATTGGAAGATTAATGGTGTCCCAAGTCACCGATTTAAACCCGAACCGAGGAAAGATATGACTCTGTTAATAGTCCGCGAACCAGAAATCCGAGTAAGGAATTTTGTTAACCCGGGAGAAGGTGTTAGGCATTCCCGAGTTCCGTGGTTCTAGCACGGTCGCTCAACTGTCGCATTTAGCTTATTTATCTGATTTTATTACATGAAGAACCTATGTGCTAATTTTTACTTTTTAACCGCTTTTATTCAATATGTATTTTTATAGGAAGGTTGAACGTCGTTTAAAGCGTGCTTTCGGATCGCATCACATGAAATGCACCCGCAATCCTAAGCACACTCTATTCAACGTTTTGAGATTTGATTTGGGTCGCATGAAATGCACACCCGAGTTTAGGAATGTAATTTTATTAAAATCGCGTCTAAAGAGTCTAACGCGTTATTAGTTTTTGGGAAGGCCGTGAAATTAGCTAAACGGCCCGTCCTCAATTTCTAAGTATTTTAATAACCAATTATTGAGGGACCCGTAATTTTGTATTTCATTGGGCGAGGCTCGTCTCATTTTATTTTTAAAAAGGCAAGCCTAAAAGCAACTATGATTTTCTATTTTTATTTTGTCTCTAAAAGAAAAGAAAAGGTCCTAATTAATTAATATTAAAGTTCGGCCTTCAAATTCAAGTCCGGGCCCAAACAAAAGGAAGAACCTTTTAATTTGAACCCGCTACCTAACTCAAAACCCAAACTTGTCATTTTAAAAAAAACTAACGCATCAGTTGTTATTTCAATCTTGGCCCAAAGAGCCCAAACCACACGTCCTGGCGGAAACCCCATTAATCCCAAACTGGGCCTGAGATTAAACCAAGTCCAAAACTGGCCAGTCCGTGTGGGAGCTATGGAGGGATCGAATCCCCAAAAGGCAATCCAACGGATTGCTAAATCGTCTGCCTAACTTCACCTCACTCTCGTGAATGAGCTCCACTTTCTTGACAAAAGGAGCTGAATATGCACCTACTTAAATCAATTAAATTTCAATCATTTGAGATTCATTTCATGCACATATTATTGTTTTGGAATACATATTCACGCGTCCAAACTAATGAACCATTGCTAGCACTTTGAGAGGTTACTAATTAAACTGATCTTAACACAAACACTCAGAAACAATCTTTCCCTATCAGTTGATGAAATGCTACTTGAATTAACAATTAATACGAGAACTAACACGTCACAGTACAGACTAATTTAATAGTCCAACAGGCTAATTTTAATTAAGGGAATCAAACACTAAATGCCAATGCGCGTGGTAACATAAGTTGTAACCCATATCTACTACACAGTCTAATTTTCAGTCTTAATTATGCCATCCCAACCATTACAGTCCAGTTTTCAGTTTTACAATAATTGGAGCAGTTCTATATAATCAGAGCTTTACAACACTCAACTACATTACTCAAATTCTAATTAAACTCGGCTATGAACGAGTGTGAACAAGGAAATAACAATGGACAGTAGTATCAATCAGAAAGCCAAGCTAAAGCCATTTCCATTTCATCTCTTGAATCAAACATACATTCAGGGATTCAGAACTTGTATATGGGATATAAACAACAAGAGAAAGGTGATCAGCAGTAATGAATGTCACAATAGCAAATCGAAGCTAAGTTCACAGCTCAATATTCAGCATCAAATCATTCCAGAATCGAATTTTGAAAACACAGCATCCATAAGCAATCGAGTGAACTTGACAAAACCCAATCAACAGGCAACTAAATCCAGCAATCAAACACAAACAGCCAGTGACACGCCAGTTAACTCGACTAAACAGATTCAATTCAAATTGACTCCAAATCACTAGAATTCAAAGATGAACTAGAGAAAAGCAATCAAACAGTATATTTTGGATTTTTCTATATTCCTATTGTTTTTGGCTTTTGAATGTTGAATAATCTATTTCAGATCTGAAGAGTTGAGAGAATGCTTTTTGGGGGGGAACTTTTGGGCTCTCAAAAACTTCTTCTTCAAGGCAAAGGTATGCCCTTTTATAGGCAGAGATAGGGCCTTATCAGATTTTTAGTTTTTCTTTTTAGTCCTTGTTTATTTTCAGCTTTTAGTCCCCTATTTTTAACTTGCTACCCACTCTAGTGCCTTAAACTTCCTAAAATATATACTGAAGTCCTATTTTAGAATGTCCTAGAAGGTTCTAAATTTATCTATCATGTTCCTATCACCTTTAAATCCCTATACTACCCTTGCCTGATTTCTAAAATTACCACCCTTAACCAATTGAGCCATTTCGGGTCCCCAAAATACCCCTGGAGACCGCCTGAAACTACTAAACCTATCAGTTATATCCAATCACCTAAGCTAAGCCTAATGACTAAATGAACTGTTGAATTACCAAGAACAAACACTGATTAGACCAACTAGACTGACTTAAGCTAATTACAACCAATAAATCAAACATTAATAAGAATCGAGCATTTCTTAAACAGACTCAAACAAAACAAAGCTAAAAAGCTAAACAATTACGAACAGAAAAGAAACATTAACCCAAAATAAAAACATAATTAAAATTGTTGTTAAACTAAATTATCAATCATGCAGAAATTCAATTAAACAGATAAAATATGAATCAAGCAAAACTAAAAGGAAAACAAAAGATAAAAAAGAAACTTACTGATTTCGGATTCCCAAAATTAACTCTATCCAAAGAGATTTGAACGCCATTTATTGCGAGGGAACCCCAGGGACCATGTGGTATCAATTTGGTAGGGATTGGAGCAGTTAGGGTTTTTGGCCAGAAAGTTAAAAATTAACGTTTGAACGGTTCCGACAATATTCGAGGGATACTGCTTTGGGGATTTGATGGAGGAGTCGAGACGATCTTGTGATGTTAATTTTAATCGATTTGGGTGAAGTGATATCGTGGCCGGAAAATCTTTGAACGAATATTCGACGGGTTCGGCCGGTGTTTGAGAGAAGCCATTTATATATTTGGAAAGAGGGTGAACAGGGGAGTTTGGGGTGTTAATCCGGTGGCATTTACTGGCGGCGACTAGGGTTTCACTGTTTCAAGAATTTTGGGTGGGAATTGAAAGAAACCATGGCCGGATATGGAAAGGGGAAGTGAATGAGAGGTGACAGTGAAATTTTGGCGGTCATTGGACGCCGGCCACCTCCGTGAGGCGAATTCCGGTGGCGGCGTAAGGCGGAGCCGGCGGAGACAGGCGAGTACGAGAAAGGAGAGGATGTTTTTTAGGGTTTTTATTATTTTGGATATTTTTATTTAAAGTGGGGAATCAACAGGGGCCGTTGGACAATAGAAATTGATGGCCAAGATCAAACGACGCCAAACAGCGTCGTTTCATTTAATGAAGGGGCAGGCCGGGTTGGGGTGTGGGTTGGGCTGGTCTGGGGGGTACGTTTAGGCTGGACCATGTTATTTAACAAATGGCCCAAATCAAGTAAAAACAGCCCTTTTCTTTTGTTCTTTTCATTGCTTTTATTTATTATTATACTTTTTTTTGTTTTCCTTTTTGTATTTTTATTTTTTCTGATTTTATTTAAAATGCTACACCAAAACCAAATTGACTCTAAAAATTAAATTTCCTAATTTTCAATTATAATAATTCCTAATTCAAATGCAACTAAGACAAATTAAAACTATAATTGCAAAAATGACCATTGTTGTTATTTCAACTACCAATTAATCCTAGAATTTGAAATTAAACCTTGAATGCAAACGCCAACTATTTTTGTATTTTTTATATGAATTAAATGCACAAATAAAATATAAACAATTATCAGAAAATGAAATCAAAATTCACAAAAATTGTAAAAATAATAAAGAAATTGTTTTATTTTGAAATTTTGGGAATAATTCATATATAGGGCAAAAATCACTTGCTTACAGTAAGTAATGAAAGAGGGTATTGTGAAATGACGTAAATAAGTTAAACGATTACGACAACACCTTGTACATGAATTACTGCTTGGTGACAGTTATGGTGCCTTGGGCCCAAATGTATGAATTGTTGATATGAACTTGTGTTTCCTTGAAATGATGATTCTTGTGATGTATTGTTTGTGGTTGTGATTACAAAATGTGATTGTCAGGCGGGGTCGGGTTGCGCGCCGTAACATAAAGTAATAAGGTGTGGGTTGTGGTGATCAGGGTGGTCGAGGTAATAAAGGTGGAACAGTGACCATAATCACTATTGAAATGAAAATATATGAAACTCTTGAATATGGAATGTTGGAAAGGGAAAAGGAGAGATTGTGAAACTTTTGATTTTGGTTGTTTCTTCCTACATGCTATGCTTGTTGGTTTTATTACTGTCTCTTAACTGTGTATTGTTTGATTGTACTTGGGATAAAGTTTGTTCATACATACCAGTACAATTCAAATGTACTGACGTCCTTTTTGCTGGGGGCGCTACATTATTGTTATAATTGTAGGTGGTTCTATAGCAGGTACTCCAGTCCGCCGACAGTAGCACCTCCTCCACTTTCCGTCAGTTGTATTGGTGAGACCCTTTCCTCTTGGGGCCCTGCGTGGCTCACTGCGTTTTTCCTCCCAGAGTCTTATTTTGGTATTTGTGTAAGGTATAGCCGGAGTCTTATTACCGGCAAGTATTGTAACACTCTCTTGTATTGTTAGAGGCTCTGTAGATAGGAAAACATGGGTTATGTACTTATGTATTTTGGGCAGTATAACTTGTAGATCACGTAAAGTGAGCATGTGTGTTATTATGACTCGTAAGAATGTGTTTAATCATAAATGAATGTTTCACTTGAATAATGAGTATTGAAATTACGGGGTAACATATGGGATAGGAAAGGCACCCAGGTTTGCTTGACTGGGGCTACCCGGTCGAGCGCCGGTTGCACCCTCAATTTTGGGGCGTGACAAACTTGGTATCAGAGCCTAAGGTTTTAAAGTGTCCTAGGATGTCTCAGAGCCGTATCTAGTAGATCCCTTCTTATCGGTGTATTATCGACCACATCTATAATTAGGGGACTACACGGACATTTAGGAAGTTACCCTCTTCTTTGTTACTCTATATCGTGCGGTAAGGTGAAAAGTTAAAGCATTTATGTCTGACTCATGTTCTATTCTAAAATTGTCAGTAATGGCACCTAAGAAGAGAGCTATACTCGGCCTTGAGGCCAATGGCACCCCAAGTGTGGCTATGAATCATGTACCTGATACGGCGGGCAAGAGTGACTCACCGGTCTTGAATCTACCTGGCCCATACGTCCCGGATCAAAGTGTTCCTGTTCCTGCTGCGGCAGAGGGTGCTACCATCCCTCCCGTCGATATTCCTAATCCTTCTTCAGTTCCAGCTTGATGTCCAGGTACTTCCGATGGGGACCTCAAGGGAGCTATTCATAGGTTGACTCAGCTGGTGGCCGTTCAAGCCCAGAGATCTCATGCCACACCTGTGCCCTCTAGTGGACAGGGAGATTCCTCCGGTTCCAGAATCAACCAGTTTCTGTGGTTGGCCCCTCCAGAGTTCTCCGGTACTGATCCAGAGGTCAGCCCGTAGGATTTTATAGATGAGATGTACAATGCTCTTCGGGTGATAAAGGCTACAGAGATAGAGGGGGTTAAGTTAGCTTCTTACGGGCTGAGGGGAGCATCATATTCCTGGTTCGAGATGTGGGAGGATTCCCGGGGGGGGGGGGGGAGAAGTCCTACGACAAGATGGGACGTGTTCGTGGATGCTTTTATAGATCATTTATTGTCTGCCGAGACTATGGCAGCCCGTGCCACAGAGTTTGAGGTCCTCAAGCAGGGAAATATGAGTGTTTGGGAGTACCACATGGAGTTCATGTGATTGTCCAAGTATGCTCCTCAGTTGGTGTCAACTATGGATGCCAGGGTTCGACGGTTTGTTCAGGGCCTTAGTCCCTTGGTTGTGAATGAAGCTGCTACAAAGGACTTGCACTCTGATATTAATTATGGTAAGATAGTGAGATTCTCCCAGGCTACAGAGGCTAGAAAGTTGAAAATAAGGGCATAGAGGGAGAGTAATAGCAGGGCCCGATCAGCGGGCCATTCGGGGAGCTTAGTTGCAGAGACCAATTCAAGGGAGAGGGCCAGTAGGGCCATCCCATTCTTATGCACAATCCTCATCCGGTGCATCATATTAGTGCCCCATCATCAGCAGAGCAGTCACTTGAGACCAGGTTCAGACAGTAGGAGACCCCCTCAGTTCGGTCGTCCATGAGGGAGATCACAGCAGTAGGGGAGGGCTCCATGCCCCAAGTGTGGGAGGTTCTATTCCGAGACTTGTTATTTGGAAATCCCGGTGTGTTATATATGCGGGGTGGGAGGTCATATCAAGCAGGACTATCGTGCGCCCAGTTAGGGCATGGGTAGGGGATTTGCTCAGTCCTCCGGTTCTTCAGCCGCCACATCATCCGTACATCCTCCAGCCCCAGCAGGGCATGGTGCAGTTAGGGGTGGAGCTCAAGGTAGAGGTGGACCCAACTGGTTTTACACTTTGAGTGGTTCCCAGAGTGCAGAGGCTTCTCCAGATATTGTTACAGGTATCTTGTCTATCCAGGCCATTAATTTTTATTCTCTTATTAATCCGGGATCCTCTGTGTCTTATGTCACCCCATTCATTGCTTCATGTTTTGGGATAGAACCCGAACAGCTTCATGAGCCGTTCTCCGTATCGACTTCGGTTGATGATTTTATTACAGCGGTGCGAGTTTATAGGAATTGTGTTGTAGCGGTATGTGGTCGTGTTACCACGGCCGATCTTATCGAGCTTGGAATGGTGGATTTTGATGTGATTATATGGAAGGACTAGCTTTATTCATGCTTTGCTAAACTTGACTGTCGGACGAGAGTCGTGAGGCTCGAGTTCCCTAATGAGACAGTTATTGAGTGGAAGGGGAATCTGGTGCCGAGGGTAGGTTTATTTCTTAACTTAAGGCTTCAAAAAAGATTAATAAGGGGTGTATCTATCATTTGGTCCGGGTGGCGGACACCATTTCAGAAGTGTCTGTCCCCGAGTCCGTGCCAGTCGTGAATGAGTTTCTTGAAGTGTTTCTGGACGAGCTTTTAGGGATTCTGCCAGATAGAGAGATTGATTTCGGGATTGATGTATTGCCAGATATGCAGCCAATATCTATTCCACCATACAGAATGGCTCCAGCGGAGTTAAGGGAGTTGAAGGAGTAGCTGAAGGATTTATTAGAAAAGGGTTTCATTCGGCCGAATGTGTCGCCGTGGGGTGCTCAGGTTCTTTTTTTAGGAAGAAGGATGGGTCGCTCCGGATGTGTATTGATTGCCGGCAACTCAACAAGGTCACCATCAAGAATAAATATTCTTTGCCACAGATAAATGATTTGTTCGACTAATTGCAAGGTGCAAGGTTCTTCTCCAAAATTGATCTACGGTCCGGGTACCACCAATTGAAGATCAGAGAGCAGGATATTCCTAAGACCACTTTCAGAACTCACTATGGTCACTTTAAATTCTTGGTCATGTCTTTTGGGCTAACCAACGCCCCGGCAGCTTTCATGGATCTTATGAATCCGGTCTTCAAGCCATTTCTAGACTCCTTCGTGATTATTTTCATTGATGACATCCTTGTTTATTTGCGGAGCTGGGAGGATCATGCCGATCACCTCAGGGCAGTTCTACAGACTTTTCATCAACACCAGTTGTATGCAAAATTTTCGAAATATGAATTTTGGTTGGAGTCTGTTACCTTTCTGGGACATGTTGTTTCCAGTGAAGGGATTCAGGTGGATCCCCAGAAGATTTCAGTAGTGAATGATTGGCCTAGACACATGACCCCGACGGAGATCCATAGCTTCTTGGGTTTAGTAGGGTATTATCGAAGGTTTGTGGAGGGATTCTCTACCCTCGCCTCCCCATTGACTAAGTTGACGCAAAAAGCGGTTAAATTCCAATGGTCCGACGCTTCTGAGAAAAGTTTTCAGGAATTGAAGTCGAGGTTGACCTCGGCGTCGATATTGACCTTGTCGGAAGGCACGGAAGGATTTGTGGTTTATTGTGATGCCTCCAGGGCTTGTTTGGGGTGTGTGTTGATGCAACATGGGAAGGTTATAGCGTATTCTTCAAGGCAACTTAAGAATCACGAGAAGAATTACCCGACGCATGATTTGGAGCTCGCGGCAGTTGTGTTTGCCTTGAAAATATGGCAGAATTATCTTTATGTGGTCCATGTGGATGTGTTCTCGGACCACAAGAGTCTCCAATATTTGTTCAAGCAGAAGGAGTTGAATTTAAGGCAGCGAAAATGGTTAGAATTTTATGTTATTTTACTATGAGTTATTGATAGTACTAATATATCGTCTCTCATTGCTTCTTGAGCCGAGGGTCTCTTGGAAACAGCCTCTTTGCCCCTCGGGGTGGGGGTAAGGTTGGCGTACATATTACCCTCCCCAGACCCCATTTGTGAGATTATACTGGGTTGTTGTTGTTGTTGTTGTATTAAAATAAATCTCAAGACTGCCGGATGAACACTTCTTAAAAGAAAGGGATAAACAGAGATACACCGCTATATCTTATCATTACTGCACTAAGACAACATCCATTTAAGTATTATGTGATCAGTCACTCAACTGCGAGATTATTAATAAACATCAAGAGTTCATAATCAAAATGGTAAAGAGCACAAAAATAGATTAATATTTGAAGGAAGCAAGGAAAAACTATATACTTAAACTCTTAAGCGACCTCTTCACCACAGTTGACGCACCTTGATAGTGGACCAGTTATTAAATCCTGCGTATTGATGTCTAAATTAATAATTTGTATATAATTAAGTAATTTTTAAGACAAATACACTGTTTGAACAAAAGTTACTGGATTCAGCTGAACCCGTATCCAAAGGGCTTGCTCCGCTCCTACTTGTCAGCAAACGTAATAAATGTCATTAGCTCTTTATTACTATCTCATTTCAAGAATGTTAGCATTGTGTACGGGTAAAATTGGGGGTAATGTCCAACCCAATAACCTGATGAGAAAATGGAGGGAGAGCACGGATGCACGAAATTGTAATTGATGTTAGAGACCTTTCGTATCGAAATCCAGGAAGAGTGAACGATGTGTCCGTTATCAGGTATGGAAAAGCAATGCGCCCCGAGCCAAGAATGAGTTCTAAGACCTTGGGAGACAAGGTGAACGGCTACGCATGACGGGTAGAGGGTCGTGATACTCGCACTTAACCGGATATCACGATGCGAAACTCGCTCGATGTTGGTTATGGATCAGTAATTACTGGGAAAGGAAGATTTTTACCTTTTCTAAACTTATACTCGGGATGAAACTCTCTTACTATATAAATGGGAAGTTTTTATTTTGTAACACACATTGTAACATGAAAATCAAAGCAATACAAGTTTGTTTTCTATCTTTTAGCTACTATTGAGAACCCTTTTCACTTATTTTGTTCTTCATTCACGATTGTGATCGAACCGAGGGTCCAATCAAGGACGAGGTCGCTGTTCAATCTAAGTTTGGGCTTGGTCATAACATCACAATTAGTTTGATCATTTATTTCGCCTCTAATTCATTTATCTAATATTCTTAATTATTTGTGTTGAATTAAACTATGTATCCTTAAAATCGCATACAAATTTAATTGTTATCCAATTTTGGGGTAAACAATTTGGCGCCCACCGTGAGGCTAAGGATAATAGTGGTGATTTGATACGAATCTCCATAACACACCTTATTTTACGCTTGTTCTTTGAAATCTTAATTTTAGGTCAGCCTAAAAATGTCAAGCCCTCAATCTGCTCACTTAAATGTTGACGTTGATTCTGGCTATAATGGCGAAAATAATATTTTGGTGCCCAGTAGCGATGTGCCTCCTGCCGATCCCAATGGTGTCCCAACCGCCGACCCAGCCGATGCTAAATCGCAGGTGGCCATCAACTTCAATTTTCCAATTGATCCCGAAAACAGTATTCGCAGGGTACCCCGACCAACAGCTCGAGAAACGCCCGAAGGAGAAGATGATGGGATAAGCCTACGACTAATTTTTGAAATGTTGTATTCTCAACAAGGGCAATAACGCAACTGTAGAATCAAAGACACGCCCCTAACAGGGTCGAGCCCGAACAATCCTGGGAAAGCACTCGAAGAGACGAGCAAATTATCGAGAGACCGGGTGAAGTCGATCCCGGGGTGAATCCCAAGGTGATGAAAATGCTTGAAGAGTTGAAAAAATGGGTGGAGTTGCATGAGAAAAAGATTGAGGCTAATAATAAGAAGGCGGAAACATACAACTCCAAGGTTGATCAAATCCCAGGGGCACCCTCGATATTGAAGGGACCGGACTCCAAAAAATTTATCCAGAAGCCATTTCCTCTGAGGGCGGTACCAAAAACGATCCCAAAGACCGACATCCCCAAATACAATGGGACCACTAAATCAAATGAGCATGTAACCTCCTACACATGCGTAATTAAGGGGAACGATCTGGAAGATGATGAGACCGAGTCGGTATTACTGAAGAAGATTGGGGAGACTTTGTCCAATGGAGCAATGATATGGTACCACAACTTACCTGAATATTCCATTTATTCATTTGCTATTCTTGTAGATGCTTTCGTAAAGGCCCATGTCGGGGCCATCAAGGTCGAGACCAGAAATTCAGACATTTTCAAAGTCAAACAAAGGGATAACAAGATGCTAAGGGAGTTCGTGTCAAGGTTCCAGATGGAACGGATGGACCTACCGTCGGTTGCAGATGATTGGACCATTCAGGAATTCACTCAGGGGCTCAATCCCCGAAGTTCCTTAGCTTCTCGACAGCTAAAACAAAATTTGGTGGAGTACCCGGCGGTAACCTGGGCCGACATCCACAACAAGTACCAGTCAAAGATCAGGGTCGAGGATGACCAACTCGGGGCTCCTTCTAGGTTAGTTTACCCCGTCAGGGCCAATGATAGATCTAAGAGAGCCATTGATCAAGAGCCAAGACCGGTCTGAGATCAGTATCAACCATACAACGCGGGCCGGAGGGGAAATGGATCTGGGCATCACCCTGCCAGAAACAAGAAGAGAAGCGATCAAAGGCCAGGTGGCCGAGGTCTAATGAGAAAGAATGGGTTAGACATGCCGATCGGGAGTAGGAAAGCACCGAGATTGTCGTAGTACAACTTCAACATGGAAGTTGTCAATATCGTGTCAGCCATATGCATATCAAAGAGACCAAGTGGCCCTGACCATTGCAGTCTGATCCTACCCGGAGAGATCCTAATTTGATGTGTAAGTATTACAGCACTCATGGCCACAGGACCAAAGATTACCGATAGTTAACAGAAGAAATTGCCCTGTTATTCAACAATGAGCACCTCCGAGAATTCCTGAGCAAGCAAGCCAAAAATCATTTCAGGAACAGGGACGCCAATAAACAGGTCGAACAAGAAGAGCCTCAACATGTGATCAACATTAGCATCAGAGGAGTCTACGTTCCCCAAGGACCAATGATAAAAATGCACTAAAGTATCTGTCACAAGGGAAAAATTCACCCGGGACTATGTTCCGGAGGAATGCATAGCATTCAGCGATGAAGATGCCGAGGGCATCGTACAGCTCCACAATGATGCACTATTAATATCCGTACTTATCAATAAATCTCGAGTTAAACCTAAAGGTGTTAAAAGGGCCAGGTCAGCCCGGTTCCGGACCAGCCCAGAATGGTTAAACCCGGAACCGGCCCGGACCGATTAAAGGGGGCTGGGCTGGGCTGGGTAGGAGGGGTAGAAAGGGTTGGTCCGTTTAGATTTTATAAAATGGGTAACCGAACCGGTTGAACCTTGTCCAGTGAACAGTAACCTTTACCGAGTTAACCGGCTCAGACCGGCCAGGTACAACAGTTAAATTTTTTTTTAAATTTTCAAAATATGTGGGCGCCACTGACCGTTGGCAACCGTCAGACCTTGAATTGGTCCATTGGCCAACGGAAAAATTGCATAAATAGCCTTTTTTTAATTTTTAACCCTTTTTAAATTTACAAAACAAACCTTCTCTAAAACTATAAATACCCCTCCCCCCCCCCCCCCCCCCC
>MU784350.1:18945-29406 GCA_026770625.1 Nicotiana glauca
TAATCAAGTGCTCAATTTATTGTCGAATTCAGTGCACTCCCTCCAACTCTTTCTCTTATTTACTATTTTAATTGCATATTTAATTTTAGCTTATAGTTTAATTTTTACAATATGTTGAATGTTGCTAAAAGAGCATGTAGAAAAGTTACTGGTAGGGAAAATAAAAAAAAGAGGTAGTCCTTCAACATCTGGTAGTAATAGTAATACCCAATTTACACATGTTTCCGAAACATCTCCTAATGATAATATAGATTATGAACAATTACAAAAAGATTTTGGAATAGAAGATAATGAAATAGGAATGGGAGATGAGATACCAGCTACACCTACTAGTGCTGAAGTTGTAGTGTTGGACTTGCTATAAGGAGTGGTGGTCGTGGCACTAGTAGTAGACCACCTGTGGCTCCGACTACTAACCGTAGAAAAATAAGTAAGGTTTGGAATTTTTTTGAAATAATTGAAGGTACTGACAAAGTTAGATGCAAACTTTGTAAAGATGATTTTAAACATTTGACTGGAGGAAATTTAGGGGGGACTGGGACGCTTAGTAGACATATGAGAATTATCTCATAGAATGGGGCTTTGATGGTGATGGAAATCAAACAACTCTTAACCCTACTACTGGAGGACTTATGAAATATGATAAAATCAATGATCGTGAGGAGTTAGCAAAAATGATTGCTTTGGGTTGTCCACCTTTTTCTTTTGCTTCTTCGTCATATCTTATTATGTATATTCAAAGGATTTACAATCATCATATCTTATTATGTATATTCCCAATAACTGAAGTTAATGCGCATTGTACTGATCCAAACCGTATGTTAACAACTAGTACTTGGGAGGTCATTAATGATGTTGTTAGATTTTTACATAAATTTTATACAGCTACTGTTGAGTTTTCTAGAGCATATTACCTTACTGTTACTATGGCTTTAGTACATATAGCTGAAATTTCTTTTCTACTCTTTGAATTTAAGAAGAAAGAACAATATAAGGATGTTGTTGCAAAAATGCAAGAAAAATTCAAAAAATATTTCTTTCCAATTCCTCTGATTTACTTAATTGGTGTTGTTTTAAATCTTTTTATTAAGATGTCTGATTGTCACCAATTAATGAATGCTTTATATACTTATATGGAGATTGGACCAACTGAAACCCCAGATTTATATGTTTCTATGAACATGCTAAATGAATATTTACAACAACTATATAATTATTATGCAAATATAATTGATGATGTTGCTCATACTCTAGGCAATGTTAATCTCACTATGCACCGTAGCACTTCTACTATTGTGGATGATGAAGAAGGCCTTAATAGTTTTAATATTTTTTCTACATTTTCTAACACTCAAACCAGTAGCAGGAACATTGAGGAACTTCAATTCTACTTGCAAAAGCAAAAAGAGCCACGCACAAAGGAATTTTCACCGTTGGGATGGTGGCATGAGAAAGGAAAGCAATTTCCTGTTCTTTTCGCTATGGCTCGGGACATGCTGAATGTGCCAATTTCTACTGTTACATTGGAGAGTGCATTTAGCAAGCAAGACAATAACTTGGAGACACCCGTCACTCATTGGGAAGCAATGCTTTGGAAATTTTAATATGTTTAAGAGATTGGATTAGATCGGAATGAAGAAATCAAGGACGTGAAGATGTTGATAGCCCAGAAGACGAGGAATTTGGAGATATATTAACATATGGTAACCCATCATCTGAATTTAACACTCCAGAAGAAGGTCACTCAATTCATATTGATTATGAAGAACTTACTAATGCAATGCAAAACCTTTGAATTTACTAGTTTTTGACTTTTTGGTTAATTTACTTGTTGTTAAAAATGTAAACATTTCAATTTGTAAGTTTGAATTATGAAATAAATTTAGCACTTGAAATAAGTGCAATTTTTTCTCATCTTCCTTGTATTCTTTATGTTAATACTTTGTATTAATATAACTTACAATAGTTATACAAAATACAAAAAAAATAAAATTAAAAATACAATAAACCCGTCCCGTCCTGGCCCCCTCAACCTGTAACCCTTACGGTTTAATTTTTACCCAGATGAAGCCGAACCCGTTAAACCCATTAAGACCCAACCCGTAACCGGCCCGGACCGTAACCCGTACGGGTCCAAAAAATAGCAACCCGGTCCGGCCCACCCATTTAACACCCTTAGTTAAACCCTTGCTAATTGATCCAGGAAGCTCGGCCAACATCGTCAGATCAAGGGTCATAGAACAATTGAGGTTTCAAGACCAAATTGTACCAGCAATCGGGGTGTTGAATGGATTGAACATGGCATGTGAGACCACTAAAGAAGAGATAACCTTGCCAGTACACACCGCCGGAACTATCCAAGAAATAAAGTTCTATGTGCTCGAGGGGGACATGAGGTGTAACGCTCTATTCGGAAAGTTTGAGGTTCACAACATAATGGTGGTACCCTCGACCTTGCACCAAGCGTTGAAATTTTCCATACAGGGGGGAGTCAAGACGGTCTACGGAAAACATCCGACCGCAAAGGAGATATTTGTTGTCGATAAGTTAGTCTCGGTGCCTAGGGTTTCGACATCGAGGAATGAAAACCAACCATAAATGAAGAGATTAAATAGCAATCACGGACACCGGCCTTGGACAAACGGGAGAAACAAGATGAACGAGGAGCAGATGAGGAAGACGATTACAACGTCCCGAGATTCTTCATAGCTCCTGATGACACCGCCACCAAATCGACATTTGAAGAGTTGGAGCAAGTCATATTAATTGAGCACCTACTAGATCGAATGATGTACCTGGGCACGGGGTTAACCCCCGAGCTTAGGAAAAACTTATTGATTTTCTTAAAGCTAACGTCAATATTTTCTCTTGGTCCTATCTTAACATGATAGGGATCCCACCAGAGGTAACCACTCACAAGCTGAGTTTGGACCCGAATTTCCATCTTGTTAAGCAAAAGAGGAGGCTACAGTCCGAGATCAAACACACGTTCATCAAGGATGAGGTATCCAAACTTCTAAAAATAGGATCCATCCGGGAAGTTAAATACCCAGATTGTTTAGCTAACGTAGTGGTAATTCCTAAAAAGGGAAATAAACTAAGGATGTGTGTAGAATATAAAAATCTAAACAAAGTATGCCCCAAGGATTCTTTCCCTTTGCCTAACATTGATCAAATGATCGATATAACGACCGAGCACAAGATACTCAGCTTTCTCGGCGCCTACTCTAGGTACAACCAAATTCGAATGAACCCGGACGATCAAGAAAAGACTTCTTTCATAACCAAATTCGGCACCTACTGCTATAACTTGATGTTGTTTAGGTTAATGAATGTTGGTGCCACCTACTAACGCCTAGTAAACCAGATGTTAGAGGAACAAATAGGGAAATCAATGGAAGTTTATGTTGATGATATGTTGGTCAAGTCCTACGAGTAGAGGACCATTTGAAACATTTGCAAAAAACCTTCGACATACAAAGGAAATACAACATAAAGCTAAACTGTGAGTTGCGCGCATTCGGGGTCGGTTCGGGGGAATTCCTCAATTTTATGGTACCCAATCAGGGTATAGAGATCAACCCCGACAAAATAAAAGCCATATAGGACATCACCGTAGTAGACAACATCAAGGCGGCTCAAAGACTAACCGGGCATATAGCCGCATTGGGCCAGTTCATCTCAAGGTCCTCGGATAAGAGCCACCAATTTTCTCACTATTGAAGAAGAAGAATATTTTTCTCCCGAACTCCGAAATGCAATCAAGCTTTGTAAGAACTCAAACGATACCTGTCGAGCCCCCATCTACTGCACACTCTGAAGGTAGACGAACAACTGTACCTCTACTTGGCGGTTTCCGAGGTGGTGGTAAGTGGTGTCTTGGTTCGGGAGGAAGAAAGTACATAATTTTCTATTTACTATTTCAGTAAAACTCTAGGTGATGCCGAATCAAGATACCCTCACCTATAAAAGTTAGCACTCGCTTTGCTAAATGCTTTCAGAAAGCTAAAATTGTACTTTCAATGCCACCGTATATGTGTCGTAACCTTCTACTCGTTGAGAAATATCATGCATAAGCCCGAGATCTCAAGCCGATTGGCTAATGGACTGTGGAGATTAACGGGTACAATATCGAGTACTGAACTCGAACTGCCATAAAATCTCAGATTTGGCAGATTTTGTGGCCGACTTTACGCCAAACTTAATACCCAAATTTGAAAAGGAATTACTACTCGCCTCGGACTAATTTAGTAATATGAACCCTATTCATGGACGGTGCCACCATCGCAATAGGGGTATGAGTTCGGTATCGTGTTAAAACCACCTGTAGGAAGCGTGATCAGGTAGTCTATTAGAACTGCAAAGTTGGCTAACAGTAAAACCGAGTATGAGGCCATGATTACAGGTCTAGAACTAGCTAAGAACCTTGGGTCTGAAGTGGTCGAAGCCAAATATGACTCCCTCCTGGTCGTAAATCAAGTTAACGGGATGTTTGAAGTAAAAAATAACGAATACGGAGGCACTTGGACAAATTGCAAATGACCCTGCACCAATTCAAGGAGTGGACTCTGCATCATGTACCCCAAGATCAAAACAGAGAGGCCGATGCACTGGCCAACTTAGGGTCATTTATCGATTCCGATGAATTCAGCTCGGGGACAATGGTAAAACTGATGAAGAAGGTCACACCGAAGTAAACTTGAAAAGTTGACTTGGTATTGAAGAAAAAAATACATAGACTACCTGATGACAGGAAAATTACCTTCGAATCCCAAGTAATCAAGAGCCTTGAGCATCAAGGCTGCCATATTTTGCTTAGTCGAAGGGGCATTGTTTAGGAAATTCGTCTTCAGTCCATTGGCCAGATTCTTAGGGCCGAAAGAGACCGAATATGCCATGAGAGAAGTTCACGAGGGCACTTGCGGGAACTATTCGGGGGAAGAATCCTTAGTTCGGAAGCTAATTAGAGCTCACTACTACTAGAATGAAATGGTAAAGGATGCGAAAGACTTCGTATGAAAATACGACGAGTGCCGAAAACACACCCCGATGATCCATAAATCGAGAGAGATGCTCCGCTCGTTCATGTCTACATGGTCGTTTATGAAGTGGGGAATGGACATTGACAGTTCCCTGCCAAGGGCATCTGGTGAAGTTCAATTCATACTATTTGTAATTAATTATTTTTCTAAATGGATCGAGGCCCAGGCATTTGAGAAGGTCCGAAAGAAAGAAGTCATTGGCTTCATCTAGGATCACATAATATGTCGATTTGGGATACCAGCCGAGATCATTTGCGATAATGGGAAACAATTCATCGGCAGCAAGGTGAGTAAGTTTTTCGAAGATCACAAGATCAAGAAGATACTATCGACGCCTTATCACCCTAGTGAGAATGGGCAGGCGGAATCAACAAACAAAACTATACACCAAAACCTAAAGAAAATGTTGACCGATTCAAAAGGAAAATGGAAGAAAATCTTGCCCAAAGTCCTATGGGAATACCTTACCACTTCAAAATTGAGCACCAAGGCCACCCCATTTTATTTGGTTTACACAGCCGAAGCCTTAATACTAGTCTAGGTAGGGAACCAAGCTTCAGGTTCTAATATGCTACCGAAGAGTCAAATGGTGAGGCCATGATCACGAGCCTGGAACTATTGGATGAAAGGTAGGAGGCTGCCAAGGTTTGGTTGGCCGCCCAGAAGCAGCGAATAGAAAGGTATTACAATAGAAGAGCTAGCCTCCGACACTTTCAAGTTGGGGATTTGGTATTGAGAAAAGTAACATTACACACCAGGAACCAAAACAAAGGGAAACTGCGCCCGAATTTGGAAGGATCGTATAGAGTTGTCGGAATATCCGGCAAAGGCTCATACAAACTCGAAGCTGGAAATAGTGTACAACTACCAAACAACTGAAATGTGGTACAGTTAAAGCGGTATTACTGCTAACATACATACTTAATTCCTTTTTAATTTTGCTACATTATGGACTAACGTATGCAGTGGTACTCGGCAAGGGCCGGATGTGGCTATTAGTTCTAAAAGCACGAGTTACACTTTTTTTTCCTTGAATCGATTTTGTCCCAATGTGGGTTTTTCGATGAGGTTTTTAACGAGGCAACAGTAAAACGTGCTACCTATATTTTGAAGACCAACTCTAAATCATAATTAGTGATCGTTTGCATCAGATCAACAACATCCAAACCCTCACAAGTTCAACCTCGAATACTGGGGGCCATTACCCCTAGATTAAGATCTTTAGCAAGGGGAAAGAAAATTTTACGTGTCAAAAGCTAAGGCTTGGTGGTTAGGATTCATTGTAGGTCAAAACGGTCATTCAAACCGTGCTTATGTAGTCCACTCTAACCATGGCACAATGTTTATGCTCCTCCGATCATGTACCTTACATATTAAACAATGGAAGAAATTTCTACTTCCCTTACGCTTTATTATTGCACATTTTGCTTCTTCGATCCTGGATCCTAAAGCCCACAGGCTACCCCTACTTGGGGACTATCATCCAATGAAAATTCGGACTACCCGAGCTATCGAATCTCGGAGGCACCAAGCCTATTAGGCAGTGCCCAAATATGAAAGGATACGGCTACCCTAAAAATGTCTCAGAGACGTCCAAAGTCGGTAATCAAAATATGAGACCCTTAAAACCTATTAAAAGGTTACCCTCACAAAGACACCGTCTAAGATACTTAAGCATCTTAAAGGCCTTCGGTTTTATAAAAGACTCAAAGCCACAAGTAATCCGGAGTGTCCATGACAATCATATGAGCCTCCGAAGAACGCATGCTCTGGACTATATTTGATTTACACTAAGGCATTAAAAATGATATGCAAATAAAAAACTGCAAATAGATGCTGGAAAGTAAAGATACGATATTGATAAAAAAGGGAAAATTTATTTATTTCAAGAAAATATTTACAAATGCACAATAAAATAGCCTCAAAATAAAGAAAAAAAATACACAAGGAAAAACTAAAAAAGAACTAAGGCATTTATGCCTAGGGCTCGATTCATCACCAGAGTCGTCGGATCCCTCGGAACCCTTGGAGCCTTCTGAACCCTCCAACTCATAGAGTTCCTTTGCCTCAGCCTCGAGTCTCTTGGCTTTTTCAATCTCTGCTGATAGGTCAAAACCTCAGGCATGGATCTCCTTGAGGGTATCTCTTCGGGATAGCCGCTTTATGTACTCGGTCTCCGTCTTCAAGCGGGCCTCGGCTACTTCCACATCAGCCTTATACTGGACCAGCATTTCCTCAACATCAGAGGAATTAATATAGGTTGCATCCATTTGGACCTCAGCACGACATATTCTTGGCTAAGGGCATCCCCATCCATGACAACCGAGTTCAGCTGTGCCCGGAGTTCATCATTGAGCCAAGATCATTTGTCGGCCTTGTCCTTTGTCACCCAGAGTTGATTCTCGATCGATGCAGCTCCACTTTTGCATCCTTTTTTTCCGAAGCGAGCAGTTCCCTCCCGCCCTTCCACGCCTCGGTCGTGGACTTGACCTCATCCATCTCGGCCCGAAGTTGGTCGATCAAGTCTACCTTTTCTTGGACCTGCAAAGTTGTGTTGTTAGTCACCATAAGTAGCTTATTGTTTTTAGCCTCAAAGATCCTTACCTTCTTGACTAGGTCATCATTCTCCCTATTCAAGGACGAAGCCTCCTTTCGAGCCTTTTCCAACTCGGCTTGGAGAATTGGGAGGTTCTTGATGGCCTCGTCTTGTTGCTCACTAAGGGCCCTATATATGTCCTTCTTTCGGACTTGATCTTTGAGCTCGAACTTGAGTTGGATGATCTCCAAGCAGGACCGAAGGAAGCTTTCATTATGGAGAAGCATGAAAAATAATGAAGTTATTAAGTCTAAAACTAAGCAAGATTCACAAAAGGGTATGAAGGGTAAACGCCTTACCTGGTTCAATGTCTATTGTGCCTCGTTGAAGAGGCTCGACGTGCTCACTTTGTTCATCTTTGCCCTATCCTCCTCGTTGGCATCAAAGGTAGTTGACTATGCCCACCAGATTGAAAAGGACATGAGCGTCCGCCGGGATTGTACGAATGATTGTTCTCTTTGCGCTCGGGGTCCATACTCGGAGCGGTGAATTGTTTTACTAGTTTTGGGCTCGAACTCGACTCGCCCAATCCCGATGGCACATTCTTTTTTGGGACCTCTAGGTGACCAAGCCCAGAAAAGTCCTCCAGTGCGGCCATATCCATGCCATCGAAGAATGTCTTGAGGGCATCATCTGGGCCCGACGCCATCTTGCATGATTTTTCTTTGCCCGCTTAAGCCTCTTCAAGCATGGACTTAGTATAGGACAACGTCTTCACAATGTCAATAATGCCGGATGCCTCCTCCAAAATAAAAGCGGCTTCTCGGGAGGTTGCGACCTCCGTCTCTCCCTCTAGTTCCTGAGCTAGAAGGGGGGTCGACCTCATGGTCACTTTTCCCGGTCGCCGCCTGCTCCCCCTCGTTGAAGGTCGACCCATGAGAAATGAACTCAAGGTCATCTTCCTCAGATAATCCCTGAGCTGAGAGAGAGAATCAGAGTCCGGTACCCTGAACTTGGTACTTTTTTTGCTCTTCCAGACCCTGATGGTCACCTTCTTCTTCTTCGCCTTGGCATCCAGGGAGCCCGATGAATTCTTTTTCTTTTTATCCTCCTTTGCGACAACCCCGAGTTATCCTGAAGCGAAGTATTCAGCAAGCAAGGACGGATCCTCATCTTTATCCAACGACTTGAGTTCGGTGGTATTGGGAAATCTTGTAAGAAAAAGAAAGGCTTAATAATGTGGAACCTAAATTTATGAAGGTAATCATTTGGGAAGGAACCTCACCATGAAGTCCGTTGCCATACCTACCCAATTCGTCCATTTCTTGGGGTTCTGACTGATGTACCAGGATAGTGCATCTCCTTTCAAACTCCTCATGAAGAGCTTCATGGGGTTCTTCCAACCCCTACTAACTTGTCACAATAGGTCCTCAGGTGAACCCTGGGATCTCCGGATCCATCAAACATTTCGAACTTGGGAGGTTTGTACCCCTCCGGAAGTTCAACATCTGGCTGAATGCATAAGTCTTCATAGTTCAGCCCCTCAATGCCTTTTCTACCTTCGACACCCTGGACCCGACTAGTTAACTTCTTGAGCTCAACTGCTAAGTTCCTGATGAGGAAGTCTTTGTCATCAGCCTCCAGTGCATTTAAAATCAGTTGGGGTGTAGTGAGGTATGGTATCCACAAAGATAAGAGTGTTATGGAGGCGGTTGTTTGTGGTGTTTGGTGGCTCGGGAATGAGTAATGGAGCATTGTAGCAGGTTCAAGCGTGGGTAGGCTATATTTGTGGTTGCGGGGTGTTTTGTGGAGGTGCGGGTTTTTGGGTGTTGACATCAGGAGCAGCAAGAGAGAATGACAGGCTTGCCAAGTTCCGAACTTGGTCCAACTCTTCCTGGAATTTCAGCAATTTCTGCTCAAGATGAGCAGCGGTTCCCTTAGCAATTGGGGTACCCTGAGAAGTTTCTCCCTTTTCAATCTCATTTTTAGCACTTGTGTTTTCCATTCTTCCTTTGCTCTTGTTCCGGACAGGACTCGGAGGAGGAGGAGGTGGAGGGCCCTTGGATCTTGTAGAATATACTGATGGTGCCAGAATGCACGAACTAACCTTTAGGGAAGGAAATAAAAATAAAAGGAAAAAAACAAAAAGGTAACAAGTTAGTGCGGGTTCTGAGGAAAAAGTGTTGTAGTATTTAAACACATTGTGCGGAATATAAATTGCGTCCTAATTTGGGTGCCTTGTTGTGACGGAGGTAGGCCTAGTAAGAGATAGTTTTGGAGAACTTATAATGCTAAATGCCTCATTTTATTGATAAAAATAAGACAAATCCAAAACGACTCTAAATAACAGAAAGTAAATGTCACTAGTGGCCTTTGGCCTTACTACATCGTTAAAGCAAACTAAAGGATTCCTAACTACTTGGTCCCAGAAGGACCTTCCCCAGATTTGGCAGTCTTGTCTCCCTCGAACAGCTCCAACAACTCGCGTAGTCCTAGCAGCAAATAAGCTCGGGCCAGATGTCTGCCTGCATTTCCTTCAGCGTTTTGACAATCTTCAATTCTTTTGATGAACTTCCCTTCTAACTCTACTAAACCCCACTCCAAATACCCTAGCCAGTTGTTGGCGCTGACAGCCATTTCTTTCCACTCCTCGACTAGTTTCTGATGGGCTTCTTGTATTTCCTGGTGCTCACTTTCATACTCTCGGATTCTCTTGTGCAGTTGATTATACTTAGCCTGTGTTTCAGCATGCTCGTCAATAATTCTGTGACCCCGAGCGGATCTTGGCTGACCCGTACCATTATCCTCTAACCAACCCGAGTAGTGCGGCACGCAGCCGGCGTGATACCTGTCTGGCTCAATGGATTCTTTCTCCAAAATGAT
>MU784350.1:36791-48215 GCA_026770625.1 Nicotiana glauca
TATCACAGATCTAAGAAAATAAAGAAAGAAGGAACCTCGAACAGATTTTAAGGTTTCTCAGAAACCCTAGAAACGAGAAGGCTTGGAAAGGATCTGGCCTGGAGTAAATTTGAGCCATATCTAAGCTCTTGAGGCTCGAACACGTCAAAACGGAGCCGGAGAAGCAACAGGAACACAAATCGGCGGAGGATCTGAATAGGCATCGTTGAGGTTGAGCCTCGAAAGCCTTGAATAGCCATGATTTAGGGTGAAGGGAAGTGAGCACAGGCCGTCCATGGCCTGAGAAGCTGTCACGACCCAATTCCCAAACCCAGTCGTGATGGCGCCTCTCGTGAAGACAAGGCCAGCCAACAAAACAACAATGCCTCATTTAACAGTTAATAAACATAAATGAATGAATAATACGACTTAATGGCAATACTAACTGATATTTACCACCCAACACAACCCATCAGGGTGTCACAAGTCACGAGCATCTAAAGAAGACTGAACAACTACAGGGCCAATAATAAAATACAAAGTAAAATGCCAAAATCAAAGGACAAAGTCCGGTGCCGCGAACACTGGCGGTCACCTTGCTCAGCTACAATAGCAATACCTTCAGTCCACTAATAACCCGATGTCGGGTGAACAATACCTGCAACTGCACGCGAGGTGCAGGGAGTAAAGTGAGTACTCCAACTCAGTGAGTAATAAGAGTAAATAATAACTTAGCAGTAAGAAATCATGTAAAAACACTCCATCATGCTATATGGGACAGTACAACCTTTTGAGAAAAATAGTAAAACCGTGAAAATCCTTTAGAAACACCTAGTTCAGTTAAAAATCTCTTTTGAAAATATTCTTTTTCCAACAGTAAGCATATGAATGCGATATCAGGTAGTGCAAGTCCGCACACAAGTCAGCCCCTCGGGCACAGAACTCCGTCAACAAATAACACCGGGGTATCTGGTACACAGTGTAGAAATAGCATGGATGCCAATGATATGAGAGTGCTGAATGTCATGCCACGTAATAAAAACAAGAATCAATGCGTGAATGCAATGCAATGCACATGACCGCTGCGGCGCGCAGCCCGATCCGTTTGGGTACCTGTGCTCACTGTGGGGGTTCAGACTCCGGAGGGGCTGCTACATCCCAAACGCAATATCAATATCACACCGCTGTGGCGTGCAGCCTGATCTATCATCAGTCCAGAAATGCACATGCAACACTGTTGCGGTGCGCAGCCCGATCCACACTCAGTTCAGATATATGCATGTAAGCCACACATGCACAGTTAAGTTTATCATTTTCAGTTCCAATTATTAGGAATTATAGATTAAGTGTTTAAAACTTTAGAAAGTTACTAATCATTTCGAGACAGTGTTTAACTCAGGACTGATATCGTGAAAACATGCTAAGCATCATGGAAACAATGATAATAATCCCTAAGGGATCCAAATAATCGGCATGAAGCCCAAAACATGCAATCAACCCAAATCATGATAGCATCAAGTAGGTTTCAGTTAATCACGCAGTAAAATCAACAACCGGGACGGACCAAGTCACAATCTCCAACGGTGCTCTACCCCACGCTCATACCTGGCATGCAAGTTGCCACAATACAGTACTATGATGTGCAAATTCGGGGTTTCAAACCCTCGGGATATCATTTACAAGTATTACTCACCTTAAACCGGTGAAATTCGTCGCTCGCGACGCCCTTGCCCCTCAAATTGGCCTCCACGCGCGTCGAATCTAACCAAAATCAGAGCGAATACATTACAATATGCTAAGGGAACAATACCCAATCGAAAGCAATCGAGAAATAGCAAAAATCTCGAAACTAGAAAAACCCGAGCCCAGGGCTCGCTTCTCAAAAAATTACAAACTTACATTACCGGATTCCTTGTCTCGCCACGAGTTCGTACATACCAAGAACTCCCAAATTCGACCTCAAATATCCTATCAAATTCCAATTTGAAATATCAAAACTCAAGCCCTAGTCTTACCCTTTTTTGGTGAATTTTAACTAATTTCCATGTTAAATCTAACATAATCTCAAGCATTTAGGCTAAGAAACTTACCTCCAATCAATCCTCCTTGAATCCCTCTTCAAAATCGCCTCAAAGCTCTCAAAGCTTGCTAAAAAATGGAGGAAAATACATAACCCTCGCGGATGAAATGTTCAATAAAAACCCTTCTGCCCAGGCCGATTTTCGCTTCTGCGGTCCCGCTTCCACTTATGCGGGACCGCTTCTGCGGCCAAAAATCCGCTTATGCGGTTCTCACTTAAAAGCCCAATCTCCGCTTTTGTGACTCAAACCCCGCTTCTGTGGTTCACCCCGACCGCTTCTGCGGTTCGATTTTCGCTCCTGCGGACCCGCTAATGCGGACCAAGATTCGCTTCTGCGGACCTTCTCAGCCCATACCAAAATCGCTTCTGCGCTCCTTAGCCACATCTGCAGAACCACTTATGTGGTCCCTTTTCCGCAGATGCGGAAATGACAGAGCCAGCAATACAAATCTGAAGCCAAACTCAAAAACTTCTTGTTTTAACTCCCGATCTCACCCCGAGGCCCCCGGGACCTCAACCAAAAGCACAGACATGATCTAATACCTTATTCAAACTTTCTCAAACCTTCAAAACACTATCGTTAACATCAAAATCCTCAATTATCCTCAAATCAAAGCCTAAGTTTCTAAAAAACTTCTGAATTGCACATTCGTTCAAAAACCCGACCTAAACACCTCCGAATGACCTGAAACTTTGCATGCATATCCAAAATTACCTAATGGGGCTACTGCAACTCTCGGAATTCCATTCCAACCCTCGGATCAAAATCTCACCTATCAACCGGAATCCGCCAAAATTCAAACTTTGCCAATTCAAGCCTAATTCTACACCGAGCCTCCAAACTCAATTCCGATCGCATTCCTAAGTAACAAATCATCCCCCGAAGCTAATCAAATCACCAGAATTCACATTCGAGCCTTCTAACTATATAGTCAGCTTCCGGTTGACTTTTCCAAAACAAACTTACTTCTTAGAGGCTAAGTGCCTCATTTCCAACTAAAACCAATTCAATTCTATCCGATCAACTCAAATGCTGATATTGAAACATGGAACAACATAATATGGGGGAAACGGGGCGGTAACTCACGTGATGACAGGCCGGGTTGTCACATCCTCCCCAACTTAAACAAACGCTCATCCTCGAGCGTACCTAGAGTTGTCCTAGAAGCCAACCAATAGCTAAATGACCTTACCAAGCATATACCCGGGGTGATCCCTCGTCACCCTATCTTACATAGGTCCGATAATACATCTCCGCTGTAATTTCACAGTCCGTCTAGGACATAATCGTAGAACCACATTGCACTTTTCGAAAGCATACTCAAAATCAGAACCTCACATCAATATCCAGAATAAACTTGAACTAGCTGTAATAAACCATACCTGCAACCTCGATGAAATCATACCATATATCCCAAAATCCAAGCACTCGAAACTATAACTCCTATTCACAGTGGTTACCCACAACAACCAAATACCAATAGAAAACCTCTTATTACCTAAAGTCTTATTCCATCACTTTCATATACTGCCAATGATAAATAAAACACGCGATAAACCATAACCATTCCTCAGGTCACCCACACATGAAGCCACTTCCTTGTTGACTAATACCACAACAGACTCCCGGGCCAAACCTCGATATAAACCCTCTAATCAGCTGAAATCACATATGTTCGCATTCATCAATGACTCCAATGATCACCTCGAATTCATCGCACCACTCTGGTGATATGACACCTCATCACAAGCCTAAGCCCCAACTTGCATAATCCACGCACCAATGATAGGCGATCTGAACATACTCAAATCATGACAAATGACTCTAACAAAAGAGCTGCAACTCAAACTCCTCAGTACCATCACAACACAAGGCTGTAGGGGTGGGCATCGGTCGGTTCGATTCAGTTTTGAATATTATCGATTTTGCATATAGGTTATTGGTTTACAAATATCATAACCCGATAACCAAACCGATAAGATATTGGTTATCGGTTATCGGTTAATCGGTTATCGATCATTATCGGTTCGATTATCAGTTTACCCAATAAGATAAAATAACTAAAATAATTTCGCAATATATAAAATTGTCAAGTTCTCAATCTTGAGCCAGAAGTCAAGAAATAGATCAGATTTATGTTGTCTTTGACAACTTTCTGATGCATAAATATAGGATTGTATTATTAATAAAGCGTGGTCTTCTATCCTTAAGAACAGTTAAACAGAAATATACTACTTAGGATTCTTAATATTCCAAAAAGAGAAACACTTGTTAAAAGTTTACTACTGGTGACTGGTGACCGGTGAGGGCGTGAGCCATGGTGAGGCGGAGAACTGGTGAGGTTGGGCTGTAGGGGTGCGGCGGAAAAATTGAGAAACTGAGAAAGAGAAACTGACTTATTGAGAATTGAGAAAGAATAGGAAAAAACAATTATGAAACCCTAGTATAGTATGTATATACTTAAGGATAAACTAGCAAATTAGTTAATTCTTATTGGGTTATCAGTTTTTACTCAATAACAGAATTGCAAATCGAGCCCGAACCGATAACCCAATAAAAAAAATTTTAACCCGTTACCGAACCGTTAACCCAATAACCCAATACCGATAACCCAATAAATAATTAACGGTTCGGGTTATCGGTTTTACCCGATATATGCCCACCCCTACAAGGCTGGGACCCCATCCTACATCATAGAAATAGAATACCTGAACCTACCCCGGAGGGTTTAATCTCCACGTAGCCTCGCTACAATGCGCGACCTTATCCAAACACTGTTACACATGAAGCACCTCAAGTCGCTATGCTCAAAATAGACAGCCACGCACAGATTGATGTCTGAAACCAAGCAATCCATCACACCCACGGTGAAGCAAGTAATATACATCATTCAATCCTGAAAGGACACAACCGATGCGCCATTCGCCGAGCAACACCCAATACGAACTTTCCTCAGAAACCAGGAAGCAAGACATACCAAGTAACATATGGAAAACTATTCTCAACATCACACTGTTGCGTAGTGCAACTCGATCCAGATAACATACCCGTAGCGGCGTGCCACCCGATCTATACAAATATATCATATAGGGAGATGCACATTAAGCCAAATTTGCTCATTATAACAAAATACCGAGCATCGGTCGTAAGCATACTGAGTGCATAATGATATCTACTTATAGCGTTGTAAGATACAAAACTCAATTTCCACTATGAATCTCGATAGCACCGCACTATATGTGCCCACAGTCCGAAAATCATAACGCCTCAATACACAGAAAAGCAACTCATAGATCTCCCAGATCACTAGCAGGATCAATAACGATCGAATCACCTATCCTTCATCAGTACAATTCGGGACTAACCAAGCCAACTCAAGCTACACACGTATCCAATCAGCTTACCAACAAACTCATTACCAAGAAGCCTGAAGCTGCTCCTTCCACTGCTATAACTCATGCCGGAGCCGTACGATACGGTGCCCGACACCAAATCAATACCGAAAACCCACAATCTCGCCCGGCGACATGCCCGGCCACAAGGAACATATCCGAAAAAGTCCTTCAATACCGGAACTGAATCAATGGTAGAAACCTCTATACTGACATCCGTCACACAAACCCAATTAAGAAAGGCAATCCTTCCCGGTCGTGCGCTGATCTTTGGAATACCAACCACTCTGCTATAACATCATCTGATGCACCTCGGCACGCCACCGGTGGCATTTTTCGACATATCCCATAGCACAATAGTCTAGAATAACCCACACTGTGACAACCAGTCTACTGCTCAACATCACATACAAAATCTAATATACTAAGCAGAGGAAGATCCACTCGGGCTTCCAAATCCCAATAGCTGCTAACTGTACTAATACACACTAACCACAACCACTACATAGCCTGAACATGAGAACTCCCAGTTTCCAACTCCATATAGCACACTAATCACTGTACTTGATCTCAGATTCCGCAGTATAAATACATATTACATCTCAAGTACTCAGTCATTCTTCGAAGATATTCTAAAATTCTCCTGTGCTATCAAACACACTCAGATATCAGCAGTTGATCTAGCAAGAAAGTGTCGCAATACTACCGAAGTATCATCATTCTAATCACATTACCCTTCCTTCAAGACATATACTCTTGCCAAATCACTTCCAATTAGCAGTACCATTTCCTTGATTACTTGAGGCTACCCGTTGCCTAAGAATTTTATGAACTTCCTTTCAGAACTGAACTGTAACTCATCTAGCCAAGACCTTCCGTCAAACCTATCTAGAAGAGGAATCATTACGTATTCCATGCTTCACTTACCCATAGAAAATATATTAATCTCCAAACCACGGTAAAATCCAACAAGAACTCTCTCCCAATTCCATCTTCACGAGCTAAACTGTCAGGACTGAATCCTTCTATACTAACCGAGCTAAGCAAGCTATCATAACTCAAGAGCCTTGCTACACCATACCGGTAAAAGCTCATTACCTCTAATACATGCGAAGAATTAATCATATCCTTACCATACCGATTCGGTCTACTAACAAGCTATTCCATCTATCTAATTTCTCTTTTTGTTCATCATCCACTTGATATTTCTCCCTCGCTGTAGCATCATAATGCCTCAATCCAGTCTTACCATATGAGACTCGCACATAAGACCACACTGTCTAAGACCCATAGGCCACCGAATACTCTCTCAATGCTTCCCAGAAATACCACATTCCAGAATACTTTACTTGAAGAACTTCCTGCGAATTGGAATTCGTTACTAATACTTCCCAGATACTGATACATGGAATCCCATAATTAGCATAAAATACCACAAGTCTTGATCTCTTCCTAATGGAAACACAGTCTCTAGCCACATACCCAACCTTAAGACACCTGATTATTACATGCCAAATCTTGGACACAATAAACCCATTCTCGAGAGTCATTCACTCTTACACAACTGTAAATTATTTAACTTAACAAACAGAACTACTCGTGCCCTATTAGAACTCTGACACCGTATGATCTCATTCCAATACAAATGAACATCTTCCTTGCCTATACACTGAGCATTCTTTATCAACAACAGCTCAAGACATCCTATTATTTCCTCACATCTACGAGCACCATATAACCTTTATCAAAATTTTGCTTCACTCGTGCCATCCTCGGCTCATTTTCTGCAACCAGGACTGATCCGCCAGCATACCTCGAAACGGAAACAACATAGCACATAACCGTGCGATCAGCTAATCAACAACCACCTCCCCAACTTAGCTCGAAGCCATCTATCAGGATATATTTAATAACCCATAATACTTTTACTCTAATGATGCCACAATATTATAGTGAGATTAAACTCAAATCATCTACTAGTTTATGAAAACGCAGATCCTCGGATACTGGAATCCTCTACAAACCTCGCATTCATCCCCACGTCAGTTGGGTCCACTCTCTTAAGCAATCCGAATTTATTAAATTTCAACACGTACTCTTCAATTACACATGAGATCTTCTAACAGTATACATAAGAATCGTACCACTTAAGAACACTCCGCAGGAGATAACCCACTTGCTTCGCCTCAGTTTAGTATTTCAGCACACCTTCCACCATCATATACGTTACACAGTCATTAGTCTTACTGAGTCTGAAATCATGCCGCCGCATGCAATACACTTCGCTTCCCAACTAGGAGATACGAAAAGATTCTTCACACGCCCATAACTCGGGGCTACACAACAGATTACAATAGGAAATGAATCACTTAACAACTTATCTATCATTCAGCAGACTCCTTCGTCACTACCAAGATCACATAGATACATCTCGCAGTACCAACATACTCATCACATGGGTATCCAACTGCCATTCCGGCTAATAAGGACAACACTGAAAATATAAGTTCAAAACACTTGCTCACACAATCAGCACCTCGGTGCTCAAGCTATAAGCAAAGATCCGGCCTCAAGTCCTCCAAACTGGCCCGATATACTCACGAAGATCACATCTCGCCCCTTGATCGGGGATTCACAAGCCATCAAGGCACATACATTACTGAGCGCTCACGTGCGCATACAGACGTGTGGAAGGAATTTCAAAAGTTATATCTCAAGCTAAATAAAGTACGCACAATAAGAATTCCAAGAAAGTGAAGTTTTCCTAAAGGTTCTGCAGCCTCCCGAGGATAAATACAGACGTCTCCGTACCGATCCGCGAGACTCTACTAACCTGCTCATGACTCGTGAGACATAGTAACCTAGGCTCTGATACCAACTTGTCATGACCCAATTCCCAAACCCGGTCATGATGGCGCCTCTCGTGAAGACAAGGCCAGCCAACAATACAAAAATGCCTTATTTAACTGTTAATAAACAAAAATGAATGAATAATACAACTTAATGGCAATACTAACTGATATTTACCACCCAACACAGCCCGATCGGGGTGTCACAAGTCACGAGCATCTAAAGAAGACTGAACAACTACAGGGCCAATAATAAAATACAAAGTAAAATTCTGAAATCAAAGGACAAAGTCCGATGCCACGAACGCTGGCGGTCACCTTGCTCAGCTTCAATAGCAATACCTTCAGTCCGCTAATAACCCGATGCCAGGTGAACAATACCTGCAACTGCACGCGAGGTGTAGGGAGTAAAGTGAATACTCCAACTCAGTGAGTAATAAGAGTAAATAATAACTAAGCGGTAAGAAATCACGTAAGAACACTCCATCATGCTATATGGGACAATACAACCTTTTGAGAAAAACAGTAAAACCGTGAAAATACTTTAGAAATATCTAGCTCAGTTAAGAATCTCTTTTGAAAATATTCTTTTTCCAACAGTAAGCATATGAATGCGATATCAGGTAGTGCAAGTCCGCACACAAGTCAGCCCCTCGGACACAGCACTCCGTCAACAAATAACACCAGGGTATCTGGTATACAGTGTAGAAATAGCATGGATGCCAATGATATGAAAGTGCTGAATGTCATGCCACGTAGTACAAACAAGAATCAATGCGTGAATGCAATGCAATGCACATCACCGCTGCGGCATACCCACGCTCACTGTGGGGGTTTAGACTCCGGAGGGGTTCCTACAACCCAAGCGTAATATCAATATCACACTGTTGCGGCGTGCAACCCGATCCATCATCAGTCCAGAAATGCACATACAATACTGCTGCGGTGTGCAGCCCGATCCACACTCAGTCCAGATATATGCATGTAAGCCACACAGGAACAGTCAAGTTTATCATTTTCAGTTCTAATTATTAGGAATTATAGATTAAGTGTTTAAAACTTTAGAAAGTTACTAATCATTTCGAGACAGTGTTTAACTCAGGACTGATATGATGAAAACATGCTAAGCATCATGGAAACAGTGATAATAATCCCTAAGGGATCCAAATAATCGGCAAGAAGCCCAAAACATGGCAATCAACCCAAATTATGATAGCATCAAGTAGGTTTCAGTCAATCACGTAGTAAAATCAACAACCGGGATGGACCAAGTCACAATCCCTAATGGTGCTCTACCCCACGCTCATACCTGACGTGCAAGTCACCACAATACAGCACTATGATGTGCAAATTCGGGGTTTCAAACCCTCAGGATATCATTTACAAGTATTACTCACCTCGAACCAGTGAAATTCCTCGCTCACGACGCCCTTGCCCCTCAGATTGGCCTCTACGCATGTCGAATCTAACCAAAATTAGAGAGAATACATTACAATATGCTAAGGGAACAATACCCGATCGAAAGCAATCGAGAAATAGCAAAAATCTTGAAACTAGCAAAACTCGAGACCCGGGCCCGCATCTTGAAAAATTACAAAATTACATTACCGGATTCCTCGTCTCGCCACGAGTTCATACATAACAAGAACTCCAAAATCCGAGCTCAAATGACCTATCAAATTCCAATTTGAAATATCAAAACTCAAGCCCTAGCTTTACCCCTTTTTGGTGAATTTCAACAAATTTCCATGTTAAATCTAACATAATCTCGTGCATTTAGGCTAATAAACTTACCTCCAATCAATCCTCCTTGAATCCCTCTTCAAAATCGCCTCAAAGCTCTCAAAGCTTGCTAAAAATGGAGGAAAATACATAACCCTTGCGGATGAAATGTTCAATAAAAACCCTTCTGCCCAGGCCAATTTTCGCTTCTGCGGTCCCACTTCCGCTTATGCGGGACCGCTTCTGTGGTTCTCACTTAAAAGCCCAATCTCCGCTTTTGCGACTCGAACCCCGCTTCTGCGGTTCACCCCGACCGCTTCTATGGTTTGATTTCCGCTCCTGCGGACCCGCTAATGCGGACCAAGATCCGCTTCTGCGAACCTTCTCAGCCCATACCAAAATCATTTCTGCGCTCCTTAGCTGCATCTATGGAACTGCTTATGCGGTCCCTTTTCCGCAGATGCGGAAATGACAGAACCAGCAATACAAATCTGAAGCCAAACTCAAAAACTTCTCGTTTTAACTCCCGATCTCACCCTGAGGCCCCCGGGACCTCAACCAAAAGCACAGACATGATCTAATACCTTATTCAAACTTTCTCAAACCTTCAAAACACTATCGTTAACATCAAAATCCTCAATTATCCTCAAATCAAAGCCTAAGTTTCTTAAAAACTTCCGAATTGCACATTCGTTCAAAAACCAGACCTAAACACCTCCGAATGACCTGAAACTTTGCACACATATCCAAAATCACCTAACGGGGCTAGTGCAACTCTCAGAATTCCATTCCAATGCTCGGATCAAAATCTCACCTATCAACCGGAATCCGCCAAAATTCAAACTTCGCCAATTCAAGCCTAATTTTACACCGAGCCTCCAAACTCAATTCCGATCGCACNACTTCCTTCTAAAAGGCTAAGTGCCTCATTTCCAACTAAAACCAATTCAATTCTATCCGATCAACTCAAATGTTGATATTGAAACATAGAACAACATAATATGGGAGAAATGGGGAGGTAACTCATATGACGACGGGCCGGGTCGTCACAGAAGCCATGGACTCCGGCGAGGACTGGTCGGAGAAGACGACAAAGGCGGCTAGGGTTCCGAGTGTTAGAGAGTGTTTGAGAGAAGGGGAGTGTTGAGAGGCGGCTACATGAGAGAAATGAGATTAGGTTGGGGTTGGCTAGAATTAAAAAGGTAAGTATAAATGAAGGTCGTTGATCAAAATGATCAACGTCCAAGATTTAAAGATACGAACGAACGGGTTGAAATAATGGGTCAGGGGTCGGGTAAAAAAATTGAATTGGGTCGTCGATTTAGGGCCTGATTTGGGGTCAATTGGGTTTAAGATTAAAACGAAATTGAGGCTATAATTGAAATGAAATGTGGCCAAAAT
>MU784350.1:65504-94722 GCA_026770625.1 Nicotiana glauca
CCTGGAGTAAATCTGAGCCATATCTAAGCTCTTGAGGCTCGAACACGTCGGAACGGAGCCGGAGAAGCCACAGGAACACAAATCGGCGGAGGATCTGAATAGGCATCGTTGAGGTTGAACCTCGAAAGCCTTGAACAACCATGATTTAGGGTGAAGGGAAGTGAGCACAGGCCATCCATGGCCTGAGAAGGCATGGACTCCGGCGAGAACTGGTCGGAGAAGACGATAGAGGCGGCTAGGGTTTCGAGTGTTAGAGAGTGTTTGAGAGAATGGGAGGGTTCAGAGGCGGCTAAATGAGAGAAATGAGATTAGGGTTGGGGTTGGGTAGAATTAAAAAGGTAAGTATGAATAAGGGTCGTTGATCAAAATGATCAACGACCAGGATTTAAAGATACGAACGAACGGGTCGAAATAATGGGTCAGGGGTCGGGTAAAAAAATTGAATTGGGTCGTCGATTTGGGGCCTGATTTTGGGTCAATTGGGTTTAAGATTAAAACGAAATTGAGGCTATAATTAAAATGAAATGTGGCCAAAATTGAAATAGCCAGTTTTTCCCCTGTTATTTTATAAAAATAGTAAAAAATAATTTTAAAAGAAAATTGAAGATGCTGAACCAATTAATAATACATATGTATTAATTAAAAAATATTAGAACTAATTTTACAATTATAAAACTATTAATCGTAGAATAGGTTATAATTGCATTTATATGCAATTAGCTTTTAAAATTAACGAGCAATTTTGTAAAAATATATAAAATCACCTTAATTATATTTTGGTGTAAATATGAGAATAAAATAAATTATTTGCTAATAATGATAGTCTGGAAATAATTATTGAATTTTTAACTATTAAAATAGACAGCAAATTAATTTTAAGAACTTTAAAAAATAAGAAAAAATACCAAAACTCTTGGGAATGCTTATATATGCATGAATATACTATTTTGAGAATATTTGGGTGCATAAAATACATATGAAAAAATTGGGTATCAACAGCCGGCCACTGGTGATGGACAATGGGATTAGGGTTCGATAGGTGAAGACGATGAGAGACTGAAGAACTGACCGTCACTGAGGATTTTTGGACAATTTTAAAGGCTGGAGACTTAGTTCTCAACCGTTCGATCATGAGGGATCAATGGATGAGATTCACTTGGTTGGTACGGCGTTGTTTTGGTAAAGGGGTTGGACCGGGTATTTGGACGGGTATGGGCTGCAACAGGCGGGTGTTTGGTCCGTTTGGGCTGCCTTTTGTATTGACATATGCACAACCCAACTTCACCTTTTAATTCTTTATATTTGTTTACTTTATTTTTTTTTCTTCTTTTTCCTTCTTTGTTTTAATTTTGTATTTTATATTTTTCTGATTTTATAAAAATATAAATTAAAATAAAGACCTAATATATTTCCAAAATTAAGCTAATTAATTCCTAAAAATTAATTAAGTCCTATTTAAAAGTAAACTCAAAACAAATTCAACAATTAACAATTAAAAAATGCAAAAAATGGACTATTTTTATTATTTTCTTTATATTTATTCTAAAAACAACTTAACCCCTAATTAATTCTAAAATATGAAATTAAATCCTAAATGCAAATGTCAAATGTATTTTTATATTTCATATGAATTAAAATGCACAAATAAAATACAAACAATTAACAGAAAATAACACAAAATTGTAAAATAATGAAAGAAATCATTCTGTTTGAATTTTTGGGAATAATTCATATAGAGCAAAAATCACGTGCTCACAGATGAGACATTTTGTTGACTCATCATCTCGGTTGTAACTTACAAAGGAAGGAAACGGGGTTCATCTATCGCTTCTCATCATTTCGGTAAACCTACTCTCCAGAAAACGAAGGGACTATCTGTATACAGGTAAAATTGGTGGTAATGTCTATCTTCCCGATGAGAAAACGGAGGGAGAGCACTGATGCACAAAATTGTAATCGAGGTTAAAGACCTTTGGTATCGAGATGCAGGAACAGTGAACGATGTGCCCGTCATCAGGTATGGTAAAACGACGAGCCATGGGACAACAATGAGTTCTAATACCTCGGGAGACACGGTGAACGGTTACACATAAAGGATAGAGAGTTGTGATACTCACACTCAACCGGATATCCCGACGTGGACCTCACTCTATGTCGATTATGGATAAGTAGTTATCGGGAAAGGAAGATTTTTTTCCTTTTTAGACTTATACTGGGGATGGAACTCTCCTACTATATAAAAGAGAAGTTTTTCTTTTGTAACACACATTGTAACACGGAAATCAAAGCAATACAAGTTTATTTTATGTCTTTTAGCTACTATTGAGAACTTTGTTCACTTATTCTGTTCTTTATTCATGACCGGGCTCGAACCAAGGGTCCAACCGAAGACGAGGTCGTTGTTCAATCTAAGTTCAAACTTGGTCATAACATCGCAATTGGTTGGATCGTTTATTTCGCCTCTAATTCATTTATCTAATATTCTTAATTATCTGTATTGAATTAAACCACGTATCCTTAAAATCGCGTACACGTTTAATTGTTATCCAATTTTGGGGTAAACAATAATCTTTTCAACCTATTTGAGCTTCCTGTAATCATCTAATTCCATGACATGGAGCTCATCTTTTATTACTTCAGCGAATGATAGTCGGCTATTCCAATCCAAGAGAATAGTGCTGCTCAACTTTGAGAAGAAACATATAGAAAGAGTAGCATGACCGATGTATCTCATTAACCATATCCAAAATATCAACTTTTATATCAAGACCATCATCCATTTCTAACATACCAAATGCAATTAGTAACCCTCATTCTAAAGAATCTCAATTCTTTTGAGCCGAGGGTCTCCTGAAAACAGCCTCTCTGCCCCCTCGGGGTAGGGATAAGGTCTGCGTACATATTAGCCTCCCCAGACCTCACCTGTAGGATTATACTGGAATATTATTGTTGTTATCGTTCTCTGTTCAATAAATTAGGTGGGGGTACTTTAATGACTCACCAATAATAAGTAGGTTGATCACCTCCAATCCCAAGAGTGAGAATTTCATAACCAAGTGCATTTTGATTTTGTTCGTCTTCATGAACCGAAACCAACTTGACAACAGGTTGGTTAAAATGGAACAAACTCCAAGGCAAATCACGTAAATATTATATTAAAAAATAAGTTTCAAAAAATACAAAGAGTTTAAGCACCTAAAATTAATGAATAAATAATTGGACATAGTAGAAACTTAAATTAGAATAATTTATTTGTATCAATAATTTTGGTAATAACAACAAAAACTAAAAAATTATTTACAAAATTGTGAAGGAAAAAAATTTTAAAGGATGAATTCCATGTACATAATATAAAAATAATATATATATATATATATATATATAAACTATTTTTTTTAAACAGAGAAAAAATTATAATACGAAAAAGTACTAAAAATAAAGGTTGATAGTTTAGAGTATTGTCTTGTTCTATATCATTTTAACTACTGATTTTGGAAATATAAAATTTTTCTAACTAAGTGGAAAATATTTGACATTTCAAAATAGAAAAAGCTATTCATTTAAAATTCATTTTTGCCTCTAAAATAAAAAGAGAAACTCTTATATTTAAAATAAAAATAAGTTATTTCTCATTTCAACATATATGGGAATTGCTATTGCTTTTATTTTTTTTCCATTTTGCTCTTATTTTTTCTTTTTCCTTCACATGCAAAGCGTATGGAATCTTATTTTTGTCGTGTTTGAAATAGAAATGTAATACGTAAAAAGAAAAATCTTTAAAATGATGGACTTTTTTTTTTTATTTCACCGGGGTATTATAAATGATTTAGGGGTTGTTTGGTTGGAATACGATTTATACCGGTATAAGTTATGCTGGGATTGTTATTTATTCATTGTTTGGTATGTTGTATTAAAGATTACAATTGTAAAGTTTCTAAGAAGAAGATATAAGTTATACTAGTGCCAATTATTCCATATTTTATAAGATATAAATTATTCCGGTATTAAAATAAATAACGGGATAACTTTTATTTGATTTACTAACCAAACAAAGTATTAAGGTGATATTAAATTATTATAGCACTGTTACCAAACTACCCGTTAAAGGTAAAGTTGTAGGACGGAATATGAATAAGAAAAACTTTTAGGAGTGGTAGTGCATTTCTAAATTAATAACGACGTTCTTGATATTGTCAAGTTCCGTCGCCGGTGAACGGAGAAACGAAACAACAAATACAAGAAGCGCTCTCTTACTTGTAATGTAACCGAAGAAGACCAAAGAAAAATGGAGAATTCATTAGTCGAATAAGGAATTATGCAAGGACTTCATCACCAGCAGCAGCAATTAGCGGCGCTTCTCACCGTCGCTTTACCCAAAGAAGATCCTTCGAAATCCACTTCTACTTCAACATCTTCAGCTGCTGAAGATGATGAGTCTTCTCGTGTAGCCGCTATAACTTCTCTCCAACGCGCCATTCTTTACCCTCCAAATTCTCTCCTCATCACTCACTCCGCTTCTTTCCTTGCCCAAGGCTTCTCTCAGCTACTCTCTGATAAGTATGCCTTTATCTCTCTCTCTCTCTTTGTCTGCGTTTAATTTACTCGTTCTTTTATATGGCCATATGTTCGACGAATTTCCCATAAGAAACTTAATTTGCTCTTTGCCACCTCTCTTAGTGCTATTTGAACAATAGTGTTATTTGCTTATGAGGAACCATATTACACAATCATTTGTGACACAAGCTATCATATAGTAGTTATTTTGATCACACACCATTAAATTGGCAGCCTACTTAACTTAATGTGATACATCAATTCTCTTAATAATTGCTACTATGAATTATGAAATCAGACTGTCTGATGAAGATTTTGCTTGGCATAAAAATTGCTGGTCAGGTCATATTCAGTGCGTCAGGCGGCAGCTACTGCTTATGGCGCTTTGTGTTCTGTACTGTGTTTAATCTCGATAGCTCCAAATGGAAGGCAGAACCATGTCATTCTTGGCAGTTTAGTTGATCGGTTCATTGGTTGGGCATTGCCATTGCTCAGCACTATAGTAGATGGGACAACAGATCTTGCATTGGAGGGCTTGCGTGAATTTCTTAATGTTGGGGATGTTGCTGCAGTTGAGAGGTTTGCTTTGCCAATTCTCAAGGCTTGCCAAGAGCTTCTTGAGGATGAGAGAACCTCCTTGAGCTTACTGCGCAGGCTTCTCGCTGTTTTAACACTGATCTCCTTGAAGTTCTTTAGATGCTTTCAGCCCCATTTTGTTGATGTTGTTGATCTCCTCCTTGGGTGGGCGATGGTACCGGACCTTGCAGAATCTGATAGGCGCGTTATTATGGATAGTTTCCTGCAGTTTCAGAAATATTGGGTGACTAATATGCAGTTCCCATTGGGATTGCTGTCGAAGTTTCTAGGTGACATGGACGTGCTGCTTCAGGATGGAAGTCCTGGTAGCTCCCAGCAATTCCAAAGATTACTTGCATTATTGTCTTGTTTTTCTACAGTGTTACAGTCCACAGCATCGGGTTTGCTGGAGATGAATATGCTTGAGCAGATAAGTGAACCTCTTTGTAAAATGGTTCCTATTCTATTAGAATGCATGTCTATGATGGGAAAAAAGTTTGGCTGGTCAAAATGGATTGAGGATTCGTGGAGATGCTTGACTTTGCTTGCTGAAATTTTGAGTGAACGGTTTGCAACATTTTACTCCATTGCCGTTGATATCTTGTTTCAGAGCTTGGAGATGGTAAGTAAAGACAAGTCTACGGGGATGAAGAAGCTTGATTCCTTTCAGGTTCATGGGGTTCTTAAAACCAATTTACAGTTGCTGTCCCTGCAAAAGCTTGGTCTTTCTCCATCATCTGTTCACAAGATATTACAATTCGGTGCGCCTATATCTCAGCTGCGTTTGCATCCCAACCACTTAGTGCCAGGAAGTTCGGCAGCTACTTATATTTTTTTGCTTCAACATGGAAACTTTGAGGTTGTTGAAAAATCAGTGATTGTGCTGCTTGACGAGCTGGATTTGTTAAGGTGCATGCTCAGACAAAAATCAGACCTGCAGAATCCGGCATATGATGTCATGGTTCCTAAATCTTACTCGAAATCCGAGCTATTTGCATTGATTAAGTTTGATTTGAGGGTGTTACTTAGTTGTGTTTCTTTAGGCACTGGAGCTAGCATGATAGGCCAAATGGAAATCGACACTCTGTATGTTAATAGGTCAGGAAAGTTAATATCGAGCATTATTGGCAATCTTAACCCTTTTGAGTCACCTGTCCGAGGGCATGTAGAATTGCAAGTCACAGTTCTCAAGACATTAGAAAGACTAGCGACAATTGAATTTTTAAGCAAGTGTTCTCTTAGGAAACAAGTTACAGCCACAGTTTCACAGGAAATAACACCTGAGAAACTCAAAAAGGCTGAGAATGAGAGGAATGAACTTCCCGGGCTAGTCCTACAGCATCTGGAAATGTATGGTATCCTTCTTACAAGAGCTCTTCATGCCACTTCTCCTCTGGCAGTTAAAATAGAAGCACTGCAGTGGATACATGAATTCTGTGGAAAAGTTGTTGGCATATATGAGAATGAGAAGGTATTATATTTTCCATATGAAGTATTTGGATATGTGGATGTTGTCCAAGATTTGCTGTTCTCGGTTCTGGATGCAGCGTCAGATAGAGAACCGAAATTGAGATCTCTTGTTGCATTAGTCCTTCAGATGCTTCTACAAGCAAAGCTTATTCATCCTACACACTTTATAATTACTACTCAGGCGGTTCTTGAAAAACTTGGTGATCCAGATGAAGATATAAGAAGTGCATTTGTCAGGTTGCTTTCAAATGTGCTACCTATTACAGTGTATGCATGTGGTCTCCGTGATAATGGAGCGGCTACTACATGCTGGCCAGGTGTTCTTAGATTTAACAGTAGGTCGAACCTGCACTGGAAGCAACTTTTGGCACTTAAGCAACTGCCTCAGCAACTTCATTCACAGCAACTTGTTACCATACTTAGTTACATTGCACAGAGATGGAAAGTGCCTCTTTCTTCTTGGATCCAGAGGCTCATTTGTAGCTGCGGGCGCCCCAAAAATGTTGCCTTGATTCAGCCTGAGGAAACAGCTAATTGCAGCTCGAATGGGCTGTTGTGGGATACCAAAGTTGACGAAGATATTCTTGAGAGAATTTGCTCTGTTAACACCCTTGCTGGTGCATGGTGGGCAATACATGAAGCTACTAGATATTGTATTACCACTCGCCTTAGGACGAACCTTGGTGGTCCAACTCAAACGTTTGCAGCATTGGAGCGCATGCTTCTTGATGTTGCTCATGTCCTGCAGCTTGATGCTGATCAAAGTGATGGAAACTTGAATATTATTGGTTCTTCTTATGCTCACTTGTTACCTATGAGATTGTTGCTTGATTTTGTTGAGGCTCTTAAGAAAAATGTGTACAATGCATATGAAGGATCAACTGTTTTACCCAGTGCTTCTCGGCAAAGTTCCTTGTTCTTTCGGGCAAATAAGAAGGTTTGTGAGGAGTGGTTTTCTCGGATCAGTGAGCCTATGTTGAATGCTGGATTGGCCCTCCAGTGTCATGATGCTACGATTTATTATTGCGCATTGCGCTTGCAGGAGCTGAGGAGCCTAGTGACTTCAGCTATAAAAGACAAGTCTAGAGTGGAAGTGACTGAAAATATCCACAGTGTCAGAGCCAGGTATGCTGCAGATATCTTGAGGGTTTTATGGCACATATGTTTGGCTTTCTGTAAAACTCATGAGCCAGAGGCATTAATTGGTATCCAGAATTGGGCTACAGTAGTTTTCTCTCCCTTGTTTACTGATGAAAACCAGAGTTTAGATGATAGTGGAATAATTGGACATTTTTCATGGATTACTGGGCTTGTATATCAAGCTGAAGGTCAGCATGAAAAAGCTGCGGCTCACTTTATTCATTTGTTACAGACTGAAAACTCACTCACTTCTATGTGTTCTGATGGTGTACAGTTTACCATTGCACGTATTATTGAGAGTTACTCGGCAGTTTCTGATTGGAAAGCCCTGGAATCCTGGCTGTTGGAATTGCAAATGCTCCGTGCTAAGCATGCTGGGAAAAGTTATTCTGGTGCTCTAACAACTGCTGGCAATGAAGTAAATTCCATTCAAGCCTTGGCACGCTTTGATGAGGGTGAATTTCAGGCAGCATGGGCTTGTCTTGATTTGACCCCTAAAAGTAGCAGCGAACTCACTCTGGATCCCAAGTTGGCCTTGCAAAGGAGTGAACAAATGCTGTTGCAAGCTATGCTTCATCAAGTTGAGGGAAGAATGGAGAAGGTATCAGAGGAATTGCAGAAGGCCAAGGGGATGCTGATGGAACCATTGTCTGTCTTGCCTTTGGATGGACTTGTAGAGGCAGCATCACATGTCAATCAGTTATACTGCATCTCTGCATTTGAAGAATGTTACAAGCTCAATATAAGCCAAGACAAGCATTTTCCATCGCTATTAAGCTCTCATATGCAAGCGATGAAGTCTCCGATTATCAAAGTTCGCCAAGATTGCAGTATATGGTTGAAGGTCCTACGAATATGTCAAACGGCTTACCCCACATCACCTATGACTCTCAAACTTTGCAGGAATTTGATGAGCTTAGCTCGTAAGCAAAAAAACTTCCGTTTGGCAAATCGTCTTGACAATTATCTCAAAGAACATCTTTCTAGTTGCCCTGATGGAAGTACCCGTGACAATATAATTCTTAGCTTGCAGTATGAGAGAGTACTGTTGATGCATGCTGAAGACAAATTTGAAGATGCTTTAACCAGTCTTTGGTCATATGTCCGTTCTTCCATGATTTCATCTTCATTTGTAGCATCTGACGCCATTGATAGAGTTCTGAAGGCAAAGGCATGCCTGAAACTATCGAATTGGTTGCAAGAAGATTGTTCAAATTCAGGGATGAAAGACATAGTCCTCAAAATAAGATGTGATTTCAGCACCTTACCCGGCAGAGATGAATCTAGCTTCATTCTTGATAATCTGGCTTCTAAGGAGAATGTGAACGCTACTATTGAGGAACTGGTGGGCACTGCAACAAAGTTGTCGTCCCAACTCTGTCCCACTTTAGGGAAATCTTGGATTTCATATGCTTCTTGGTGTTATAATCAAGCTAGATCATCATTGCGTGTCCCTTGTGAAGCTACCCTTTTTTCTTGCTCCTTTTCTGCTGTTCTTGATTCTGAAATCCAACCAACAAGATTTAAGCTAACTGAGGAAGAAGTTCTGAAAGTGAAAGACATTATCTCAAAGCTTCTCCAGAGCAAATATTGTGGCAAAGTGTTGAATGAAGATGGAGATTCTGATGTTTGCTGCTCTGAATCTTCTGAAAGCATGCAAAGTGATGCCACTGCTAGCTCTCTGTTGCAGGAGGTAGTAGATACTATCGAAGCTGAAGCTGGAGCCCCTGGAGTAGAAGATTATAATGGCGAATTCTTTCCCAATACATTGACATCTAAGTTGCAGCGATGTTTATTAAAAGCAAATGTTGTTCTAGAAGAAGCTAATGTCATATCCTTAGTTGGTGATTTGGTTAATATCTGGTGGTCTTTGCGGCGTAGAAGGGTCTCTCTCTTTGGCCATGCTGCTCAAGCTTTTGTGAATTTTCTTTCATATGCATCTTCCAGATCTTTAGATGGGCAATTAACCGGCTGTAGTGAGGAGTCAAAATATAAGTCTGTGAACTATACACTTAGATCCACACTTTATGTGTTGCATATTCTTCTCAATTATGGGGTTGAGCTGAAAGACACACTTGAACCTGCACTTTCAGCAGTTCCTTTGCTACCATGGCAGGTAGGTTCGATTTCTGCATAAGGTTCGGTTTTGATTGCTTTGTCATATTTTAATTATCTTTTCTTTTTGTAGGAGATAACACCTCAGCTGTTTGCTCGTCTAAGTTCCCACCCTGAACAAGTGGTTAGAAAACAATTGGAGACCTTACTAGTAAAGCTGGCTAAGCTATCTCCTAGGTCTATTGTTTATCCAACGCTAGTTGATGCAAACTCTTATGAAAGTGAACCTTCTGAGGAGCTTCAGCAAATACTAGCTTGTTTGGTAAATTCTTTCTTTACCATTATATCTGATTATTTGTCTTTATGATATAGAGAGAATTTCTCAGTTCGATCCTTTTTATTTTGATCTTTTTAGTAAACTGATGGGGAGATGCGGAGCAATAGGTCGAATTACTATATAAAGAAGAGTTGTAAACTATAGGACTTCTTGTTCGAGTATTCAAGTATGGTCAAATAGCATGTGGTTAATTGTGGTTCTGTATCTGGGATTTCAGTCTGCTTTCTTATAGTAAGACTTCTGTAGCTTAAAGGAAAATGTTCAAAGGGCTTTTCCCAGCACTACGTCAGTCTTTGTTGTCATTTGGATACCAAATGGTAGAATTTGAACTCATTTTACCTTTTGGTCTTCCTGACAGTCTCTGTTACTTCTTCTGATAGATAATCTTTTAACCTGTTTAAGTGTCTCATTGGACCATGATATCTTTCTGTAATTCTTCTTTCCAACTTTCAAAAAAATTTTCTTGGTAGGTTATGGTAGGAAGTCCTTCTATTTGTTAACTATTAGGATAAATCGATGCGTGTTTGAGTCCCCTTATAGTCGGTTTATTATGTCGTATTGCTCATATGTAGATCAGCTTTATACCTGAAATAAAAGCTAGGTGACCTATAACTTTCTGCAAAATGGCATCCTCCCGATAAATAAATACGGTGCTAGCTGTAGTGTTGGTCTCCTACTTTAATCTCCATTTTGTTAAATTTCCCAAGTTTGTTAGGTTTATGCAGATACAATCATTCCAGATTTGGTTGTATTGACTCAATCTGTTTTGAGAACCAAAAAATAGTTAAATCTTTCTATGGATTGCAGAATGAGCTGTATCCTAAATTAGTTCAGGATGTCCAGTTGATGATAAAAGAACTTGAAAATGTAACAGTCCTCTGGGAGGAATTATGGCTCAGCACACTTCAAGATCTTCATGCAGGTAGCAGTTGCTCTTTCATTTAGTCATGAGCTGTTTTTGGTTCTGTGTTTACCTTTTTCTGAATATCAAAATTAAAGGGCTGGGTGCTCATATTTTTCAAGTCCTAAAGGTAAAAGAGAAGTCAAAGCTCACCTCATATGAAAAGCATCAGAAAACTGTTGAGCATGAACATATGTTTTGACTATATTAAGAAGTTACTAAAATTATCTAAGAGAAAGAGAGTGATAATTCAAAAAGCATACCTTAACTTACTTATACAGTGTACAGGTTGAAAAACTTGTGATGCTTAACTTCCTCAATGGACCTTTTCTTTTAGCTTATGATAAATCCAAAAATTAGCATCGTCCGCATTTCTTCATTATGAATTTAAAAAACACTCAGTACTTAAATGTACCGCAGTACATGTTCCAAGTCAATAAGCATTCAATTGGGAAGGGAAGCAGTAAATTTAGTGCAAATTTCTTACCTCTTCTTGTTTGTTTGTTGATATATATTTTACCAGATGTAATGAGGCGCATAAATTTGCTGAAAGAGGAGGCTGCACGAATTGCGGAAAACCCGACTCTTAGCCATGGAGAGAAGAACAAGATAAATGCTGCAAAGTACTCAGCCATGATGGCTCCTATTGTTGTTGTCCTAGAGCGTCGTTTTGCTTCTACTTCTCGTAAACCTGAAACCCCTCATGAAATGTGGTTCCATGAGGTGTACAAGGAACAAATAAAATCTGCTATCGGAACTTTCAAAACCCCCCCTGCATCAGCTGCAGCTCTTGGGGATGTTTGGCGACCTTTTGATAACATCGCTGCATCCTTGGCATCTTATCAAAGGAAATCCTCAGTATCACTAGGAGAAGTCGCACCACAACTGGCTCTTCTGTCATCGTCTGATGCTCCAATGCCTGGTCTTGAGAAGCAGATTACAGTTTCTGAATCAGAAGGTGGACTTACTACTTCTTCCAGTGGAATTGTCACAATTGCTTCGTTCTGTGAACAGGTGGCTATTTTATCTACCAAGACAAAACCTAAAAAGATCGTTATAGTAGGCTCTGATGGGGAGAAGTACACATATCTGTTGAAAGGGCGTGAAGATCTGCGGCTTGATGCCAGAATAATGCAGCTGCTACAAGCAGTTAACAGTTCTCTGCAATCATCATCTGCAGTACAGAGTCGGTCTGTCTGTGTTCGCTTCTACTCTGTCACACCTATTAGCGGTCGAGCTGGTCTCATCCAGTGGGTGGATAATGTAGTTAGTATTTATAGTGTCTTTAAGGCATGGCAGAGTCGGGTCCAGCTGGCAGAACTTTCTGCGCTAGGTGCTAATGCAAAACAGACAGTTCCTCCACCTGTTCCTCGGCCAATGGACATGTTTTATGGTAAGATCATACCTGCACTTAAGGAGAAAGGCATAAGAAGAGTAATATCAAGAAGAGATTGGCCTCTTGAAGTTAAACGTAAGGTACTTTTGGATCTGATGAAGGAAGCCCCTAAGCAACTTCTATTCCAGGAACTTTGGTGCGCGAGCGAGGGATTCAAAGCATTCAGCTCGAAATTAAAGAGGTAATGTTTTTTTTGCTATCTACCTGCAATAGTCCGCTGTAAATGCAGTGCATCTGATAGTGGATCTCACAGTTTTCTGTTGAAAATTTTCTGCAAAGGGAAGTGGTCTATGGTTGTCCTAGTGTTCAACTCAAGAAAGGGGTGTAGAATATTCTTTTTGTTCTTGCGAGAGTAATGTTTCATGACAATGCAATTTCCATGTGAGGCTGTCAATGGATCTTGGATCGGTGGCTTTTCTATAATGATTGAAAATTATTTGCTTGCAGATATTCAGGTAGTGTAGCAGCCATGAGCATCGTTGGCCACATTCTAGGCCTTGGGGATCGTCATTTGGATAATATTCTTATGGATTTTTGCTCTGGGGATATCGTGCATATCGATTACAATGTCTGCTTTGATAAAGGGCAAAGATTAAAGATCCCAGAAATAGTGCCTTTCCGCCTGACCCAGACAATTGAAGCAGCTCTAGGGTTAACTGGCATAGAGGGTACATTCAGAGCTAATTGTGAAGCTGTTCTTGGTGTTCTAAAGAAGAACAAGGACATAATCTTGATGTTACTTGAGGTCTTTGTGTGGGATCCCCTAGTGGAATGGACACGTGGAGACTTCCATGATGATGCAGCAATTTTTGGGGAGGAAAGGAAGGGGATGGATCTTGCTGTCAGCTTGAGTCTCTTTGCCTCCCGCATGCAAGAAATTCGTATTCCCCTGCAGGTACTATCAGCAATAGCTGCATTTCTTATTGTTTCTGTAATCTTCTAACCAATGTTGAAAGAAATCTGTAGTGAATCCATTGGGTCCTGGTGCTTCATCTTAGGCACAGCTCTGGACCGCTTCCCGTAGTTCCTTTTCCACTATCTCCTCCACTATTGCCCTTGTAACCTCTTCCTCCCAGCATATTGATTCCCCTATTCTGTTATCTCTACAAAGTTTCTCCTCCTATTTGTTGCCGCTAGTCGATGAAAAGCTTTCTGTTCACAGCCCCTTCTTTTAGCCCTTGCACTCTACGTTCTGTTCAACTAGTTTCTTGAGCCGTTGCCCTTTAATCTCTCCCTTCCTTGTTTTCTCTCCCTCCCCTTCCCATCTAATTCCACCAGCGCGCTCATCAGTTCCCTCATGATCCGTACCCTCCTTCAAAACTTCCTTGTTCGTGCCGTTAACTTCTTTGCTAGTTGAGATGATGGGTGGCATTGCGCTTGATAACTTGTCTTTTTTTTTTTTGGGAGAGCCTAACTCTGTCTCCAACATTTGCGGCTCAACCACATATCCAGAAGTTAATCGGTGTTGGAATACTCCTCATCCTGCTACAGTCCAAAAAATGGGCAAGTGATCCGAATTAGGCTTTGCAGGCGAATCTAGATTGTATGCGAGTCAATTTCCTCCGGAACGGTGGATATTAGGAATATGTCAAGCCTAGATGTTGACCTGGAATGTTCCGCTCTCCACCATGTGAACTTTGCACCTGTCATAAGGAAGATAAATGAGCAAGTTATCATTAATGAGGCCCGAGAACTCCTAAATTGCTCCGTGAAAGTTGTACTATCTTCCAGAAATCTTGTTGTGTCGATGTCTCTTCCTACCACCCAAGGAAAATACCACCCTACCATGAATATAGAGATTTTCTCCCCCTCTTAGGAGTTAGGCCCCTCCCCCCCCCCCTCTCCCCCAACACCCCCATAGGCCAATGCACTCTCCCAAGCCCCCTATCCACATTACTCCGTAAGCTTCTAAACCAAGATGCTAATGTTAATACAACAACAACAAAACAACAACAAACCTAGTGGTTTCCCACAAGTAGGGTTTGGGGAGAGTAAGATGTAAGCAGCCTTACCTCTAACCCTGGAAGGGCAGAGAGGCTGTTTTGCTAATGTTAATACAAACTTCTAAATTTTGCTCCAAACAAATTTTCTTTTTGTAACTTTTTTTCCAAGTTAGCTCATTCTCAAAAAAATAAAAATCCCAAGTTAGCTGTGTTATTTCAAAGGAAGTGAGTGTTTCAGGTTATATGTTTTCTTTTTGCAATACATATTACAAATACACAAAGCTATGAAAAGAACTTTGATATTTTCAATGAACTTTCATTAATTTGTACATTCTATTGTTAGATTATTTAGCCAAAATATTGGTAAAAGACAAAAATAATAGTATTAAGGAAACCTCTTTGGGCAATCAAAAGTAAGGTTTGGTTGTGCTCATTTTTTATTCTTCTTTAGCCATATTCATTTTTTGTGCTTTAATTTAACCTAATGACAACATGTTTCCCCAATGTTGTCTTATTTTGAATCCAGGACTTGTAGCTACTTTCTTTTGCCGGTGTTAGAGTTGAATGGAAAGATTTAGTTCTCATCCAGGCAACTACCTATTTATGTCAATAACTAAGGTGCTGCATAGATAATGAATAATGAATAGATAAAATATTCAAAGTTGAAAAATAAAAAGAGAGAAAATCAGATGATGAATGTTCTTTTGTTTGTTTTTTTCTCTTTTGAGGAACGGTTAGATTTTGTATTCGATGTAGCACTAAGGGGTCGTTTGGTAGAGTGCATAGGCACAATGCTTAATAGGGTGTATTAGTAATGCTGGTATTAGTTATGCTTGCATTAGTTATGCTGGTATTAGTTATGCTAACATATTTCTTATCCATTGTTTGGTTTGATGTATTAAAACATTGCACAATTTCTACAAGAATTGTTTGTTTACAAAAATGCCCTCAAAACTAATCCACACTCTAGCTTTTTAAAAGAAACATATGTTGAGAAATGTTTTTATATGAAAAGGTTTAAAAAAATATTTTATTTGTCTACCTATATTGTAAAATAAAATTAAATATTTATTTATAAAAAAGGAAAATATGCTAAGAATTTATTTATTTACTAGGGATATAATTTTATTTCTCATTATTTGGATTATTTTGAACTTGTATTAATATACTAACTAGCATATTTTAATCAAGCATAAATTTTGAAGGACAATTTTGTCTTTAACTAAGCTAATGCATGCATTAAAAACCCATTGCATTGCTAATACCATTGTTTTCTATGCATTAGTTATGCATAGGATAATACCAAATAGGATGTGCATAACTAATGCTTGCATAAGTAATGCATGGGTTCAAAATGTCTACCAAACAATGTATTATTAATACACAAAGCTAATGCACCCTACCAAACAATGTATTATTAATACACAAAGCTAATGCATGCATTAGCTTATCTAATGTACCCTACCAAACGACCCCTAAGAGATTACAGAAAATTCTGTACAATGTGATAGAGGCCATTTGTCTGTTTCTTTTTAATGGATGAGTAATGTCAATCCAGATTTGAGATAGCAATAATATTCCAGATAGAGAACCACTAGGAGAAATTAAAGAGTAAATATTTAATGAGGTAAAAATTTGTCAAAAGGAAAAAAGAAAATCTGAAGTTTTTATTTTCTTGCGAAACAGGTCATCAATGTTTTGGTGGAGGTCAGATAAGAAAAATGGAAGCTGATTACATAAGAGTTCCATATTTCACATTTTTTAATCAAGGAACTGCTGGTATTTAACTTGAGTGTTACAGTTAGATTAACAGCCTCTCTGCCCTTTCGGGTAGGGGTAAGGCCTGTGTACGTATTACCCTACCCAGACCCCCACTTTGTGGGAATATACTGGGTAGTTGTTGTTACAGTTAGATTAAATGATTTAGTTTCTCTTCCATACAATAATCTATATTTCTTCTAAATTCGTGTTTTATGAAATAAGTAAACGAAAAATGATCAATTAACGAAGTATAAATTTAAGTGATGTTTTTTTTTTTTTTTTTTTAAATGGATAGGTAATGAAAATAATCAATATTTTTTTTTGGTTGTAAAAATAATCAATATTGGAAAGACAGCAATACATATTCCAGGTAAAGAGATCAAAACCAATAAAAGATTAATACAATGAATACTCGATGAGCTAAACATATTATCAAAGGAAAAGAAAAAGCTTCACCTTTTTGTACTCTTTTTCTTGCTATAGAGATTTTGGATGATTTTTGTGAATCTGTTAAATTATTCAATTTGTTAGATCGGAATTTTGGAATTTAATCACATATGAATTCCATGTGTTACCCTGTATCTTGGATATTTTATTTTTTAAAATGCGTCACTGTTTATGTCTTAATATTATGCAGAACGCCCAATATGTAGAACAATTTTGATATACATAATGTAGATTTAACTGCAGTATCATTTTTTGCCTTCTCATTATAACAGTAATAGTAAGGCAAATTGTAAATAGATGCAAGATCTTGCATTCAGAGTGTTACTTGAATCTGTTTGCTAAATGAATGATTTTTCTTCTGTTTTCTTTATCTAGGAGCATCATGATCTTCTACTGTCTACCTTACCAGCTGTTGAATCTGGTCTTGAGGTATGCAGTCAGCTTCGCTCGGCAGGTGATGACATTTAGTTCCTAGTTAAAATGAACTCAGTTTAATGATTTTATACTGATGTGCAGAGATTTATAAACATCATGAATCAGTACGAAGTTATCGCTGCTCTTTACCGTCATGCTGACCAAGAGAGATCTAACCTTGTTCAAAATGAGACATCTGCGAAGTTACTTGTTGCTGAAGCTACTTCTGCTTCAGAGAACATCCGGGCTTCTCTTGAAAGGCAGGCTCGAGAATTGACACAAGCTCAAGCTGTGGTAATGGAGAAAGCTCAAGAAGCAACAACTTGGATTGAACAGCATGGGAGGACCCTTGATGCTCTAAGGAGCAGTTCCATCCCAGATATCAGCGCATTCATAAAGCTGACTGGTAAAGAAGAATCTCTATCTCTTGTATCTGCTGTTCTAGTGGCCAGGGTTCCTTTGACCGTTGTCCCTGAACCAACTCAAGCTCAGTGCAATGATATAGATAGAGAAGTTTCTCACTTAGTAGCTGAGCTGGATCATGGACTTTCTTCTGCAATATCAACTATCCAATCGTATTCTTTGGCTTTGCAACGGATTTTGCCAATCAACTACCACACCTCTAGTCCGATCCATGGTTGGGCTCAAGTTCTTCAGCTTGCTATGAATACGCTGTCTTCTGACATTCTATCGCTCAGCCGAAGACAGGCTGCTGAACTTATTGGAAAGGCACATGCTGATGGTATGGATTCTTTTAAGAATAGATATGATGATCTTTGCCTGAAAGTGGGTCAGTACTCAGCAGAAATAGAGAGAATGGAAGAAGAGTGTGCAGAGCTCGTTCACTCAATTGGGCCTGAGAGTGAATTAAGAGCTAAAAATAGTCTGCTATCTGCTTTCATGAACTACATGGAGTCTGCTGGTCTTGAGAGGAAGGAGGATGCTGGTCAGTCAGGATCTTCAGTTCCCGGAGGCTCACAGGATGGTGGTTGGCACGGAAACTTTCAAGAGACCAAGGAAAAAGTTCTATCAGTTTTAAAAGCAGCTTCTAGTTCTCTATATGATGATGTTAAGCACAAAATACTCGAAAAGTTGAGTCATTTCACTAGGAGAAGACACACAGACATAATGTTGTGCTCTGATCTTGGAACCTTTTTCTCTGAGTTTGAGGAGCAAGTGGAAAAATGCATGCTTGTAGCAAAGTTTCTGAATGAACTTATGCAGTATGTCAGCATGGATTATAGGAGTATTGACACTTCGGAATCTTTATCTGATAGTAATTGGACTTCAAAGTTCAAAGTCAGTCTGTTTTCTTGTAAAAACTTGGTGGGCCAAATGGTTGAAGTTGTCCTTCCAGAGGTCATTAGATCAGTAATTTTGTTTAATACGGAAGTAATGGATGTGTTTGCATCACTCTCGCAAATCAGGAGATCTATAGATACAGCATTAGAGCAGCTTATTGAGGTGGAAATGGAGAGAGCTTCTTTGGCTGAGCTTGAACAGAATTACTTTGTTAAGGTTGGTCTCATCACTGAGCAGCAGTTGGCTCTTGAAGAAGCTGCTATTAAAGGTAGAGACCACTTATCTTGGGAAGAGGCCGAGGAATTAGCCTCTCAAGAAGAAGCATGTAGAGAACAACTTGACAAGCTCCACCAAAGTTGGAACCAGAAGCACGTGCGAACTTCATCTCTTATACAGAAAGAAGCGACCATTAGAAGTTCTCTGGTTTCTTTAGAACAGAATCTGCAATCTATGATCACTCATGAACATGATAAGGAACTACATCTTTTCAGAAGCAGAGCTCTTCTGGCTGCACTAATGCAGCCCTTCTCTGAGTTGGAGGCAGTTGATCGAGAATTGTCATTGCTTGGGGCACCTGTTGAATATGGTTCAACTGGGATTTCTCACCTAAAGAATTTATTTAATTCAGGATGCCCGCTATCTGAATATATTTGGAAATTTCCTGCCATATGGAGCAATCATGCATTTTTTGTGTGGAAGGTTTATATAGTGGACTCTTTTCTTGATTCCTGCACACAAAATATAGCTTCACAAGCTGATCAAAGTTTGGGATTTGATCAGCTTGTAAATATAGTGAAGAAAAAACTTGAAGTCCAGCTTCAAGAAAACGTTGAGCAGTACTTGAAAGAGAAAGTTGCACCTGTTTTAATAACAAGTTTAGAGAAAGAAAGTGAATTTTTGAAGCAAGAGACAGAGTCAAAAGAAGATCTTACTTGTGATCAAGGGAATAATAACTTCGCAGCTGTAAGAGATGTGCGAGTCATGCTTGAGGAGTACTGCAATGCACATGAAACTGTCAGAGCAGCAAAATCAGCTGCTTCCCTCATGAAGAGGCAGGTGAGTGAGTTGAAGGAGGCTTTTCTCAAGACCAGCCTCGAAATTGTTCAGATTGAATGGATGCATGATAGAAATGCTAGTCTGTTGCAAAGAAGAAGGCTGATTTCTCATAAGTATCTTTCAAGTGATGCCAGATTTCTTCCAGTTCTTCTAAACATCAGCAGACCTCAATTGCTTGAGAATTTTCAATCTTCCATTGCAAAAATAGCTAGATCACTGGAAGGCCTGCAAGCCTGCGAGAGAACTTCTGTCACAGCAGAAGGGCAACTTGAGAGAGCTATGAGCTGGGCTTGTGGAGGTGCAAGTTCAAATTCTGCTGGAAGTACTGTGGCAAGGAATCCAGGAATACCTCAGGAATTCCGTGATCATCTAATGGAGCGCCAACAGTTATTATGTGAAGCTCGAGAAAAGGCATCAGATGTGATGAAACTTTGCATCTCAGTATTGGAGTTTGAATTATCGAGAGATGGCTTTTTCCAGACTTCAGAAGAATTTTATCCATCGAGGAGCATTGCAGATGGTAGGACCTGGCAGCAAGCTTACGTAAATGCTCTGACAAACTTGGACGTTACTTTTCATTCCTTTACTCGTAAGTCTCAAATCTATATGTTTTCTGTTCTAAAAATGAAAAAGGTGCATTGCTAGTGGTATTGCATGCTTCTCATTGGTAAATATCATCTTTTTGTATTTTATGCATCAGGTACTGAACAAGAATGGAAACTTGCACAGAGCAACATGGAGGCTGCCTCAAGTGGTTTATTCTCTGCAACTAACGAACTTTGTGTTGCGTCTGTTAAAGCTAAGTCAGCATCAGGTAACATGATTTTATGATACTGATTTTGAGTGCTATCTAAAATCTTAAGCTGTCAAAATGGGGATAGATCTAGCTCTTTTACTTGATTGTCTACTTTTTACCTTATGTGCTGCTGGGGTTCTTTCATTAGTTGGACCAAGCATGTGGAACTATAGTGACAATTGGTCAATGTGAAATTGAAACTTTGAAACTTTTTTCTGTTCTAAACAAGAGATGTGGAGTTTCGGCCTACCATAAGATGAACTAGTCGTTGCGTGATTTTATATACTAAATTCCACTATATATGTACTCGATCCCTTCATGTTTTTAAAAATAAAAAAATATAAGTAGCTTGTTAAAAAGGAGAATTTGCCTAGCACCAAGCTGGTGCTAAATCTAGAGAAGTGTCAGGAGACCTTCCAAACAAAGCAAAAAGAAAGGAGTTCTGCGTTGTCAAACCTATGCTTGCAGAGAATCAATAAAATCTGACATACAGTCTTCGTTCCTTACATCGTGAAGATTACACCAAAAAGCAAAAAGAACTAAACAATTGGATTTAAGCTTCTGTACACTAAATGACTTTCCTTCAAAACATTTCCCATTTCTTTCTTTCCATATACTCCCGCATATGCAAGCAGGGATGGTGCCTAAATCTTCTTAAGAGTTCCAACAAAACAATAGTTCTTTGATAGTAAGTGGCATCACATTGGAAATCTTCAAAAGATCAAAAAAGAGAGACCGCAACAAAACAGTAGTTCTTTGCATTGCCCAATTTCATCATCTTTTAACCTATAACATGGAAGACAAGCATTACTAGTCTGTAGTCATGTGATTTTCAGTTATCAGCCAATAACTAGATATAAATACCATCCTTCTTGTTGCTGCATGGTTTAGGATTCTATTGGATTTTACCTTTAGCAAGTATGGAATGTATGAGTTAGTGCATGTTGAAGATGGAAACTCTAGGAAAAATTGACTTATAGTGCTGAATGTAGAAAATGTGGAAGCACATGGTTCTCTTTTATGACTTGGTTAACTAGTGTGATGATGCATAGGTTCTTTAGTATTTTATTTTTTAATGAATAACAGGAGCAAGGATGTTTTTAAATTTGTCTTTCCCCTATTTTCTCAATGTTGTTGACTTTTCTCTTCCCCAAGGTGATCTGCAAAGCACTCTGCTTGAGATGAGGGATTGTTCCTATGAATTAAGTGTGGCACTATCTGCATTTGGGGCCATTACAAGGGGGCGTACTGCTTTGACATCTGAGTGTGGTTCGATGCTCGAAGAGGTAGGATGCTCACAGCTAATTAACGTTCTTATGTAGATTCATGTATGTCGGTGCTTTTAATCAAGTTGTTCCCGAATTGGCTTGGTTGAGCTGCATGAATATTTGATTCCATCTGCTAAGCCTATTCTCCTAAGCTACATGCATCCTTAATTCCATCTGCGTCGCTTATTCTCATAATTCAGCAGCAAGAGGTAGATTTGAATCCACCAAGAAAATGAACAGGTAGAAATACCATAGACCAAGGGCTGGATCTCTATGGGAAGTTTCAGCAAGTAATTCTAGAAATATGAAGATTAAAATCTGTAAAGGCACAGAATAACTTCAGACAAGTTTAAACTAAGCTAGGTGTCTCACCTTTTACAACATTGAACATGGCCTTTGCAGGATTTCTCCTTCAAAATGTATGTCTGGTCATGCAATAAGATTCCTAGATTCCTTTACCTTGCCATAATGTTGTTATTTTGTTATAGAGTCCTAGATGTCACTCTTGATGTGAATCATGGTCAAGCTTTCTCTAGGTTGACCTTTGACCTTGACTCTCATTGATTTCTTCAAGTGTTATTGAGCACATTTATAAATTATATATCTTGGGCAAGTGTGCATAAAGGAGGCATTTTATATTCGAAGTATCACCTTAAGTGCTGTACTCATTATTCATCAACAAAGGTTTAACGATTTTTTGTGACTGCACTATCCAGATAAAAACACATAATGAAAATGATTTTTTTTTTCTTGTTGATATTTTTTCCTTTTTCAAAGGTTCTGGCGGTAACAGAAGGTGTGCATGATGTTCACAGTATAGCAAAAGAGGCAACTGCTTTGCACTCGTCTCTCATGGAAGATCTATCAAAGGTTTCATTTTTCTTATTTTCCTCTACTCTCATTTGTTTCGCTTCCTGTCTTTTATCTTAATTGGGTGTGGTGGAGAGGTGGGAGCAGGAGGCAGTTGTAGCAGCAGGGGCAGATTGTAGTTACACTGTTTTGTTCTATAATTTGTCCTTATTCCGAGCAAGCACATTCTGATACTGCATCTTCTAACAGTGTTAGATGTCATTTATACTTTGTGGTCTGTCACATAGAAAAAAGTGAGGCAAAATAAAATTGTAAAGCGACAGAGCAATAGAAATGGATGGTGTTTCCTTTATCTGTTCCTTTCCCTATTCATATTATTTTTCCTTCTTAATTTACTCGTCTTTTCCAACAGTTTCAGTCCATAACTCCATATAATGGGGAAGTGGCAATGTAATCTAACACTCATTACCATAAAAAAGATTATTTTCTTATTGAGGGAATGGTGAGTCTAAGTAGGTGGTGATACTAGAGAGATGATTTCAGGGTCTCATTCGAGTGGCAAATTTTTCCAAGGTTCCTTCTCATTATACCACTTATTTTATTTTCTTGATGGACAGGCAAATGGCATCCTACTTCCACTTGAATCTTTATTATGTAAGGATGTTGCTACCATGACGGAAGCTATGACAAAGGAAAGAGAGGCAACTAACGAAATATCTCCTGTTCATGGACAAGCTATATTCCAGTCTTATCATGTTAAAGTTGAAAAAACTTATGAAGTTTTTAAGCCCTTGGTTCAATCTCTCACAATCTCTGTCGAGGGACTTTATTCGATGTTGACCAGGCTAGCCCAATCCGCAAGTCTGCATGCAGGAAATCTTCATAAGGTTGTAAAGAGAATAAACACGCATTTTGCAGATGCTCTTTCTAAGATTCTAATAAGTTGTTATTTGATTTAGGCACTTGAGGGGTTAGGAGAAAGCCAGGAAGCAAGGTCAGAGGATCTCAATTCTTATAGGCCAGATGTTGCTGATCAATATGATGGCAAGAATGAAATCTTCTCCCAATCAGACAGAAAAAGCAGCGCGGATTTTCTTGATGTTAGTGGACTGCCTTTGCAAGATAAGGGATGGATATCTCCCCCTGATAGTATGACCAGTGGCAGCTCAGAGTCTGCAGCTACATCATCTCAAGTTAGTCTTGCCAATAGTTCCAATGGCCCAGACTTGACCGATCCAATTACTCCACATTGTTTTGATGACACAGAAAGAAGAGAATACTCGCATAATTTTTCCTCAGTTGGAAGTGCACTTCCAGGATTGCCACAGCCGGAATCTGAAAAGACACAGGTTTGTGTCTTTAGTTGCACGATGCAACAGTCTGAATTCTACCAATTATTGACACTCTAATTTGTTTGGATCAGGAGTCGTTTGAGATGAAACTTTTGCTTGGAAATGAAGAACCTTTGTCAAGCAAAGACAAGGTTGAGGAGGCTGCTCATGAAACTTCATTTATCAATATAGAGGCTGCAAGCAGAACAACCAGAGGTGAGTATTTATCAACAGTTTCTGTCCAATTCTTACTGAATGTTCATAATGTCTAAACTTGACCTTTTAGGTTCATGTGGTTAAATTTCCTGATAGTTAAAAACTCAAGACTTCTGTGGCATAGTCAAACAACACCATTGTCCTGTCATGATGAAATAGGTTTACAACATTTTGTCTAGTTCCAACAGCTGATTGCAATTTCTTGATTAGCCATTTACCTCTTTTAGAGGGCTCTACATGTTAGTTCAAGGTTTTCACCTTTGGACTAGTAGTAGCAAGAACTTCTTAAGAAGACTGGAAGTTCCTCTTTTCCTTTTAAGCCGGCGAATTATTCGCTTCCCAGACATGCCTTTCTAGCCATTAATTCTCTCTATTTGGGTCTTAAAATTTGTAGCTGCTTGAGTTGAAATTCTAGGGCATGATTTTCCTGTGGGAGGTGGTTATAAGTTGAGGAGTAACTTTTGAATTGGTGAGTAGGTCTGAGGAAAATGAAATTCTTTTTCTACAGATTCTGTAAAGCATTTTGCTGTAAGAAATGATTGTGGAAAATTTCTTAAAATGGAATTTCTAAAAGATCTTAGTACAGCCTACCAAAGCTATCCCTTACACCTTCGTCTTTTGGGAGGTTAAAATTATATCAGTGATACCCTTTTTCCTTGTTTTTGTATCACCTGGGGGCCTTAGTAGCAGTGACTTCCTGTTCTTACAGGGTTCTAATATGAAACTTTCTACTGATTCTAATTTTGTGGTTTTGCACTGTTCACACTTAAAGAATGCTGGCCATGCTGTGTGCAATCGTGCTTCCTTAGTAGGGAGGAGGAGTATTGGGGGTTAATATGGGTATTCTTTGTTTGGGTTATGGCAATTGAGAGAATTTATTGATCGTTGAGAGAGGGGCTTGAGTTACACTTGTTCACTATTTTCTTCCAATAATTGCTGTTAAGCCTGTCTCAAACAGATTATTTTAGGTCTTGCTTGCAGGTAATTGTGGCAAAATGGTTAAAAGAAAATAATTATCCACCCCATATTATCCATTAAAAAATAGGTTAGAAAATGAATTTTTTAAAAACGGGTCAAATGAAAATAAGAACTATATTATCCACTTAGAAAATGGATAAACAATGGATAATGAATGGATAACTAATGGGTTTAACTTTTACATTTGTAAAGCCTCATATTGAGGGTTCCTCAAGTTTGGGAGACTAGGAATTCTCCCAAAAGTGATCATATTCAAGGAGTCACGGATAATATGGATATATCCATATTATCCGCCGGTTAACCCGTTTTATATCTGTATTAAATATGGGCCGGATAATTTATCCGTTTTTGCATTACCGGTTTTCGACCCGCCCATATACGGCCCAACCGTTTGCCACCCCTACTTGCATGTTCCAAAATTTTCCTTAATTGAATGGATGAGGTTGGGATAGACCCTTCATTGCATTAACTTTTGAGCTGGCAAAAGGGGCAAAGTGATAAAAAACTAAATAACTTGTCTGATAAGATATGGACATTGGGCCTAACTCAACCCAAAAAGCTAGCTCATGAGATGAGGATTGCCCAAGCCATATAAGGAGACCAAGTTTCCCATCCCTTAGCCGATGTGGGAGACTCAACACCCCCGACACGTCCAGGCCCGCCAACTGGAACGTCGACAATATAATATGGGGGCCCAACATCGGTGAAACAAAGAATTGGGATGAGTCCGGCTTTGATACCATGATAAGATATGGACATTGGGCCTAACTCAACCCCAAAAGCTAGCTCATGAGGTGAGGATTGCCCAAGCCATATAAGGAGACCAAGTCCCCCATCCCTTAGCCGATGTGGGAGATTCAACATTGTCCAACAAGATGGCTCAAATATTAGAATTTTCATATAGACCTTCTAAGAGAAACTAATACGGAAGTATGTGAAGTTACCTTCTATTGGTCTTTTCTGACGGCAGAGTTCTAAACCCCAAAAGCTCAAGCATATTTCCGTTCAATTTTTTGTATTGCTTCTTGGTTGATCCCAAGTTCTCCATGCTTTCCTGTCCGCCTTGATTTGGAAAGCCAAATACCCTAAGCGAATTACTCTCCTCCTACATAGGGTTTGCGAAGCTCTATCTTGCTGAATTCTACTTAAATATTTAATAGAGGACAGCTAACCCAGAGGACTTCTTTGGAAATTAATAAAATTGTTTTTTGTCATCTTGAACAACAAAAGGAAGTGTCAGAAAACTTCTGTTGTTAGGTACTTAATGGTAAGGTTTGTCGCCGCCTTAACTGTATCAAAATACCGAAGGGCTGTCCAACTGGGTGCTAAATCAGTCTTAGTAATTGGGGTGCGGCCCTTTCCCAGACCTTGCGTGAACGGGGGATGCCTTGTGCACCGGGTTGCCCTTTTTTAGTTGCTTGTATTCTCTGGCTCTTTGGTTTTCAATGTGCTTTTGACTATTCAATAGCATTTCATGAATGGTTACACTGCTTATAAATTTTACATATATGTATTGTTTTTGTTCTCCTAGGTAAAAATGCATATGCATTGTCAATTTTAAGGAGAGTGGAGATGAAGTTAGATGGTCGAGATGTAGGTGATAACAGGTATATCCTTCCCATGAAAAATTTAGGTAAGTATCTTGTATTAAATGTGAATGATCATGTGTGCTTTTATTTCTCCTCAGGGAAATCAGCGTTGCAGAACAAGTGGATTATCTGCTCAAACAAGCAACAAGTGTAGATAATCTTTGCAACATGTATGAGGGTTGGACACCTTGGATTTGAGCTGTTGAACGCTATTCCTTTTCCTACTCCTGAACTCCTTTCATGATATTCTGTGATAACATTGAAGAAGCTCCGAGGTAAACTGGAGCTTAGTCTCCTTAGCCACAAGAGCCAGGTTGAAACTTTGGCTTCCTCGTTTCAAGAGACGTGGCAATTGACAAGCAATTATAGGTGAGAAATATTCTAGAAATCTTGTCTAATGCTTTTTCTAGGCATAACTAGATAATCTTGTTTATACATCCTGGATCTCCTTGTAACTGGGAGGATAGGTAGTTTTCTGATGCAGTCTATGCAAGCGAATTTGAGGATCCAACTTGAAGGCTGTAGGTAGGATACTCTCATCTGCAACTGCTACCTGTTCTTCCTTTATGAGCCTTTTGAGAAACTGGTGCATGTTCCTTAATTGAATCTGCATATGCAAATACTGGAACTTCAGATCTAACTTTTCCAGCACTTTGATCATGGTTCAAGCACAGCTGAAAGACAATTTAATGTGCTCCAAAGGGTAGCAGTCTCCCTCCATGTTCACTACCTGGCAATAACAACTTCCAATAACCATTTGGTACGATGAAAATCTGGAAGTCAAGCTGTGGATGCTCTGAAGGATTCCTTGGCATACAGCAATGATTACAGTCGAACTGTGTGGAATGACCTTTCAGCATTTTAGGTATTGGCTTCATTTCAGATGTAGTTATGCATTAATACGTATGCCACACTCTTCAAAATTTATTTTATTAGATTTTACTATTTTTCAATTGTTTGTGTCAAGTTTTTGTGCTAAGCCTGCCTCTTTTGTATTTGTTTGGTAGGTCTCAGTCTATTGGTTGCTTCGTATTTGATACTGATGAAGCAATGCGCACTTCCAACAGCTGCGTATAGACTTGATGAAGGTTGGCTAATGTCATTTATATGTCATCCAAAACATGACTTTTGCCTCAGGCAGTGAGGAACGCGAAGTGGGTACCTTAGTAGCTCCTGGTATTGCTCTAGTAGGGGTCTGGTCTTACCACGGAGCACTTGTATCCTGTAAATGTCTGTAATGACTGCAAATGTCTCATAAGTTCAAGGGATGTTCCTACACTAGAGCAAGTGGCTGGAGCGGACCTGATCTTTGCCTGCCACCGCTGTCCCCACTCACAATCATACTGTCATCGGTCACTGGATGCTCACAGGGACAATAGAAAAGGAAAAGATTTTGTAGCTTAAGGTAGGAGAGGAACGAATGCCCTTTTTCAAGTCTCTCGGACTCGTGTCTAGTGGATACAGTTGGTTTTGGGCAAGGCATACTGGTAATCCAGAGGAATAGAATGAAGGCAGCAACTTGGAAGTTGATTGGTATAAAACATGTTCATTGTCATCAGCTTGTCGAAGTGTATGCCATTGTTTATCAATAAAGTGAGTGAAAAGCCAATTGGCCCATTCAACTATTGTAAAATTAAAATATGTCAATAGATTACGTCTAATGTTGAAATATAAGATCTTGTGTTTGACTGACAAATTAGAGTTTAGTGATATGGAATCTACCTCAAACGTTGAAATATAAGATCTTGTGGTAAATAGGCTTATTATTATGGCATATATTTGTCTAATACGTCTTAATCCTAAGTATATTGGTGTCATCTACATGAATTTTTCCAACGTCTTTCCAATTAAGTTCATCTCAAGATGATATTATATTAAACATAAAAAAGTAAGTAGTAGAATTCTTTTTTACATTTTTCACCATTCTCCTATTTTGATATTTAAATGAAATTGCATTGGACCTAGACATCCAATTCGAAATGCGAGAAAAATAATACTATGACTAGTGTATGGACTAAGAGGTCATTTGGTAGGATGCTTTAGATAAAATAATGCACGCATTAGTTTTGTTTATTAATAATATTTTGTTTGGTAGACATTTTAAACCTATGCATTAATTATTCAAGCATTAATTATACATCATATTTTGTATTATCCAATGCATAAGGTCAAATACATACACAACTCATTAAACTTGGCCCAATATTTTATTTTGGCACTCTAACTAACTCTTGTTCCATTTTGGCCCTCCAACTCCATTTTTTTTTGTTCCACTTTAACACCAAAGTTAACTAGATTTAGTGTGTGATTTGCCTCCCCCTTTAGGCGCGTGGGGGACCATTTTTCAGCCAAATTTTCATGGCCAAATATATACACAGCCCATTAAACTTGGCCAAATTTTTATTTTGACACTTTAACTCAGTCATGTTTCATATTGGCCCTCCAACCCCATTTCTTTCCCCATTTTTTTTGTTCCACTTTGACATAAAATCTAACTATTTTTCATACTCCCAACGTGGAGGCAGATCCAGAATTTAAATCATATGGATTCAATTTTAATGTTTTTAACATTGAACCTATTATATTTTTAAAGTTATGGATTTATATCTATTTTTTTTACAATTTTAATAAATTTTTACATACAAATTTTTACTCGCGTCGAAATTTATCGGTTCAGTTGAACCCGTAGTTATTACTGAAAATATATATAGAAAAATATTTTTTTCCACGGGAGGGGGCAGAAAAAACACAAAAAAAATAATTTAAAATTACAAAAAAATGCGGGTGGTGGGGGTAGCAGCTAGGATTTGTCTGCGCTGTATTTTTGCCTGGGATAAAAGTTTTTGTGTCAAAGTGGAACAAAAGAACCCATTATATT